>NQII01016373.1:0-25683 GCA_002778355.1 Clitarchus hookeri
CAATTTTCAAATGTTTCTTTGTGCATATAAATGTAATTTGTATGACTAAATTCAGATTTTGCGACACACACACACACGACTGTGACGGACACTTGATATGTGGAAACAGGGCTAGGCAACACTCGCCGATAGGCTAAGACTGAGAGGCCAAGAAGTTCTGTACTGGGTATAGACATCTAAGTCTCAGAATTCACATAGACAACCCCATTTACAGAGCTCTGAGTTTCACAACTCTGAAGGGGAAAAAGAAGCCACTCTGAAGACACCCGGTGACGCATAAACTTGATCAACAAATAAATATAAGTCATTATATTGTAGGTAATGTTTATCTGCATGGTTGGTGCAATACTAAGACTAAATTATAACAATATTCACTACCAACCATCAACCTACAGTTAAATGGCAGAGATATAAAAACTAAGGATTAATTAGTTCACATGACCTAAAAAAAAAACTAAAAAAAAACTGAGATAGCAAAGTATAGCAACTTTGCAGTTCTGTGCGTACTATCCATCACATATATCAATGCCTGAATACAGGCAGTTTTTGACTTTCATACATTCGAGATTTGTACAACTCGCTCTTTCATACATGACATATTATCTATCACCTATAAATCAACTTTCATACTACAGATTAGGTCTTTTATACATCTAGCAACCTACCAACATATTAATATAGCACTGTTAGTTGCCATCTAACACTACCTGCCATGTTTTTTAGCTTTCACAGATATGTTATGAATGTTTAAATATGGTTGTCATATTGGCACAATATAAATGATTGCTGTTAAAATAATACACAAATCTCTGAAAAACTTTTACATAATTTTTACAACCTACAAAATAAAATGTTACATTTGCACAACAATTTTACAGAAAGTAGAAAGCATAATTTATTACCTTATTTATTCACATAGTACTTACAATCAAGTACATACACAGATGTTGAAAATCAACATTTCAGGCAACAAAGTATTGCACATGTATATTTATTCATGATTTTCAATTAAATAATTGTTAAAAAAAAAAAGTTTATAAATTAAATATATTATCTTTCTACTAAAATTAATTTTTGTATGAAAGTAGAGGACTGGCTGTAATGCAAAATGTACTTTTCACAACTTTTTTGTGAGATTAGGAGCAAAAAACTACCAAAATATTGTAGTATAAAGGTAAAGAGAGAGAGACACTCACCTGGATGGGGTGTCCTTAACTGGGAATACTGGTGTCATAGGCTCATCCTTAAAGTGGGGTGTCTGCGACCATTCTCTGGAGCTATTGTGACGACTATGCTCTGATCTCCTGCTGCTTCTGTCCAATCTCTGCTCACTCTCTCTGTCCTTGCTTCCTCTTCCAGAGCGATCTCGCCTGTCATTTTCCCCTACAGCAAAATGTGACATGCATGAACGACAAAAAGATATGATAGTCAAGACCAAATATTATGCGACAAAGGAAGAATAACACATTAATAAATCAACAGTAATGTTTTCCTACGTTCTAAAATTACTTTTAAAACATAATGATTGACTACAGAGCCTGCAACACTCATAAAATAAAATACTTGCACCATTTTTTGTAATAATCTTACTTTAGTTTTGACGAATAGGTAAAAAGTTAGCGCAAAAAATTTAAGTGCATACACATACTATAGTATGACAAGCTCAGCTTATAGTGATTGTGGTCAGTTTCTCACCCAGCAGCCATGTTATGCTATGCTGTGCTATGGAATGAACCTTTACAATGTAGGCAGCATGGGCCACCTCCCAGTTCTACAAGATGTCAACAGGAATGAAGAGAAAGAGAAATGCACAACCCCATCACTCTGCACAAAGCACTCACTGCTATGTTCTGTGCCTGTTGACCAAGCCTCCATTTGCTGTGCCCTGCCAGGATGCTTACGTAATCACTTCTGTTGGGTTTGTGAATCGTAACTAAGAAAAATGTATCATTACTTGATAACAGCTGTTTTAACAATGACAACCATGCCATCTTGGGTGACCATCTTGAATAAAAACAGGAAGTTACTGATAACTAATGAGCCTACTTTCCTCTACATGAGTACAAATAAATTTTAGTAGAGTTCTTAAAAGCTTAGATGGTTGGTAGGCATTGACGTCTCATTGACAGCAATATCAGTAGAGATGAAACCAGACATATGTGAAAGAGTACAAAGACAATTAAAATACACGAATAACTTACCCGGGATTCAAATTCAGTAAAACTTTTCAATTAAGCTAGCTTGCAATCAACTGCATCATGGAGGTAGGATTTGGAGCATCAACTTCGGATGTTATCAGTCTAATGTATTGAATGATAGGGTTCACTAACCTGAAATATTTACTTGGCCATCATTTTGAAAATAAGTGTCTGAGCCACTAAAAACACATAGCCTACCATAACACAACTTGTGTAAAAAATTTGATGGAAATTGGTTAATTGGTCTCCGAGATATGGTAAAGAAATGTTATTTTCTTAAAATGGAGCTATCTTACAAAATTGCTTAAAAAGAGGCACTGTACACGACGTTTGTAATAGTTAATGTCACCATAAAAAATTTGATTAAAATTATTAAATTGTTTAAAGATATGCCAAACATATTAAAATATTTATATGGCCACAATTTTTAAAATCATTGCCTGACCCCATTTAAATCATGTAACTATACATGGCCTTCTGTGGGTGTACAAAAATTTATAGAAATTAGCCAAATTATTCTGCAAGTATGACAAAATATTCATTTTACTCATCTAACAATACTTTGCAANCCAAATTATTCTGCAAGTATGACAAAATATTCATTTTACTCATCTAACAATACTTTGCAAAAAAATCTGGCAAAAGGAGGATCTCTGTACGCATATCCTTTGATTGGTCCTCGAGATATGGCATAAAACCTCTATTGATCATGCGACAATCTCATAAATGAAGGGCAAAAAGTTTATATATTAGTAAATTAAATTATTGTCATAAATTAAATATACTAAGTTAAATTTGAATCTTTACATAGTTTCGTAGATATACCGCATTGAGCTNAATTATTGTCATAAATTAAATATACTAAGTTAAATTTGAATCTTTACATAGTTTCGTAGATATACCGCATTGAGCTAATATGTTTGTATAAGTGCCATTCAGAAAATAAGAGACTTACATACTTATAACATACAAATTAGTATAAACTACCACATACAACTTCTTTGATAATTTGAAAGAAATTGGCTGATTGTTTACCGAGATACAGCATAAAAACTAAATCATTTCATGTGAGACTATCTTACAAAATGGCAGAAAAATGAGGCTTTGCATAGACAATTTTGATGGATACAACTGATATTGTCAGCATACATAGTTAAGTTGAAATTTGTTTTANTGAGGCTTTGCATAGACAATTTTGATGGATACAACTGATATTGTCAGCATACATAGTTAAGTTGAAATTTGTTTTGCAGTTTCGTAGATTAAAAAATCAGAGCTAAAATCTTTATGTGGCCCCCCCCATTTTGAAAATATGTATGTCTGACCCACTCAAAATTGATTAATTTGCATAGCCTGCCATAGTGCTAGTTNCCCCCCCATTTTGAAAATATGTATGTCTGACCCACTCAAAATTGATTAATTTGCATAGCCTGCCATAGTGCTAGTTGTTTACAAAATTTGGTAGAAATCAGTTGTTTTTTCGGAGATCACATAATTTCCATTTATCAAGTGATGCTATTTTACAAAATAACAGACAAAAGAGATTTTGTGTGTACTCATTTGATTGTTGTAATATATACAGCCATCATACAAAGTTTCTTTGGAATTAATTACATGGTTTCAACAATATAACATACAAAACTAAAATAACTTGTTACATCATTCTTTGCTAAGTAAATTGTTACTTGATTGTCACAACACAGTACAGAAGGTTTAACATCTACAAAAGGTTCTAATTCTTTGAAAACAGTTCTGAACCACAAAACCACCTGAACTGCACAGCTGAGGGCCATTTACTCTGCCTCAACAGAGCTTAATGCAACAGTTCTCTCTTTTTTTTTTACTTTGCCAGAAAATAACAGCACCCATAAATTTGCCACAAATAACAGATACTGAGTGCCTGCTATTGGTTTCATTGCCCCAATCTGCATCATTGCAAGTTTCCAAAAGTGCACTGCTCTCTTTATGAAACTCTTAATTCTAGATTTATGGTACCTTTGAGATATCGCAACATTCTCTTTAACAGCAACCCAATGGCACCATTTAGGACAANAATTCTAGATTTATGGTACCTTTGAGATATCGCAACATTCTCTTTAACAGCAACCCAATGGCACCATTTAGGACAGTTGTATGTACTTACAAAATTTACTGCATACGAAAGGTGTCTGGTCTCGAAGTTTGTGACAGGTGTAATAAACTACCTACAGCTTGCTGATAAGGCACTGTCTTACCACACATTTTTTCATCAGATGATTCTTGCAGCTTCACACCATCTTCCATTGGGGTCAAGATGGGTAGGTAATCTGTCATCCCAAACTTGTCACACATTTNTCTTGCAGCTTCACACCATCTTCCATTGGGGTCAAGATGGGTAGGTAATCTGTCATCCCAAACTTGTCACACATTTTCTTAATGAACTGCAACTGGTCAATCCACAGCTTCCCCTTGGAATCCTTCATGTGGAATTGTCTCTCGAGCTTTCCTTGCTTATGACAACAATGATGATCTTGTTTCCAGTGATTTTGAAGTATAAACATGGATCAACTTTTTACTTAACCAGCCCTAAAGCAATGAGTATTTCACTGATGCATTTATTCCAACATCTCCCACTTTGTTTCAGGGTAAATATTGCCTTTTTTAATCACCATGCTTTGCCAGATGGTTTCACATCCAATTGTTCTAGGGACTGCACACAGACAGATCTCCTTCTCTAGGTAACTGTGGAGATCGGCTGTCTTGACGTCCATGTGTGCTGTCTGCAGATCTTCTTTTCCTGACAGAGCCAGCAGAAATCTCAGTGTAGAATAGTTCACGACCGGTGAAAATGTTTCTTTATAATCTGTTCCCGGCTTTTGCTCGCAGCCTTTAACCACCAATCTCGCCTTGTACTGTGCATTGTTGTCGTTAGGATTCTTAACCTTTTACACCCATTTTGTTCTCAAGGCACTTTTACCTATTGGTAGATCAGCCCATGACAATTCTTCCTTCATTGCTTCCTTCCATCTGGATGCTAGTGGGCTTGCCACTGCTTGCTNGGTAGATCAGCCCATGACAATTCTTCCTTCATTGCTTCCTTCCATCTGGATGCTAGTGGGCTTGCCACTGCTTGCTTATAGTTAATGGTTCATTATTTTCAACCACAAGGTAAGCAAAAATATCTGGGTCATTGCGTAACTTGGGTACTCTAGCTGATATTACAGGTTCTCGTTGCTATACTGCATCTTCCGTTGTCACATTTTCAAACTCTAGGAAGTCTTCCCTATCTGAAACATCACAAGCCTTTCTTGTTTCCTTCCCTTCTCCACAAGTTGCACCTGTTTCATCTTCACGAACTTTCACCATGACAGGTTTTCCAACATCATCCTTCATGGAGAAATGAGTCTGGCTTGCCTCATGATGCAATGATTTTTCAAGCATATTATACTCCACAAAAATTACATCCCTGCTGATGGTTACCTTCTTTGAAATGGTGATAATCAAAAGGTAACCTTTTGTATCATCACAGTAGCCAACAAACAGATTCTTTCGATTTAGGATCCCATTTCTTGCAGGTTTTCTTTGGTACTTGTACCATAACTTCACTGTCAAAAATCCTAATATGTTTCAGATAAGTTCCTTCTGGAACTAGGCTTCAAATGGTGTCTTATTCTTGACTGACTTTGAGGGACACCTATTGTGCAAATACACCGTTGTAGCAACTGCTTCTTCCTGAGAAGCTTTCACCTTCAAGCATGCATCTTGCTTTTTGAGTTATACTCTCATTAGCATGTTCTGCTATACCATTTAGTTGTGGCGTGTATTTAACAGTTCTTTTATGTCTGATACCTTTTGTTTTCAGATATTCTTGAACATTATGGTTAGTGTATTCAGTTCCATTATCTAAACGTAAGGATTTCACTTTTTTGCTACTTGCGTTACGACCATAACACCAAATTCCTACAGAAATTTGCAAACCTCAACTTTCCCCTTCAAAAAATAAAACAAATGTGTAACGAGAAAAATTATCAATAAATGCCAAGAAATACTTCTTGTCCCCAAGAGATTCTGGCTCCATTGGCCCAAAACACCACAAACATAGGTATGAATTAATTCAAGGTGTTCTGTTGTTCTGAATCTATTGCTTTTGAATGGAAATCTTGAATGCTTTCCCACAGCACAAGTTTCGCAAGGGTCATTACTAACACTCAAATTCTCTCTACCTACAGCATTAGTTTTTAGTAACTACATACTTCTATTCAAATGTGCAAGTCTACAGTGGCAAAGAAATGCATCCTTTTCAGTAACTAATTCACACTATTCTTTATTTAGTTAAGGTGTACACTATTAGCAAACCGGCTTGGCTTCACCTGGGTACAATTGGGAAAAGACTATTCATTTATGTGAAAACAGAATTATAAAATTATACTATGTTGGCCTAGGATTTTAAATGATTACGGCAACCCAAAAGGAAAGAAATATTTTTTACCCGATAGACAAGAAGTAGTGTAATGTTTTTGGAGTGTATCTGTGCAACTATCGCGTAGTTACCACATTTCCGCTTTCCAGCGTTGATGTATGAAAATCAAAACATGAGTTTCATCAAGTTGTAGCTTTAGAAAAAAGTGTACCTAGGTACTACTTTTTGCGCTTGGCTGAGGGATCTTAATCGATCTCCAAAGTTAAGCAACGTTCCCAGCCGCACACATTTGGATGGGTGAACATTTAGTGGCATAACATCTGAGCGCTTCCGAGCTTCAGAGGGCATGTTAAAAATTCAGTCCCGGTTGTTATCAATTGATAGCAGTCATTAAGCCATTTCAGAGGTCCTTGGGCAGTCTGATAAACTCTGACACAAGAGGAAAAAAATATTTAGGTCACGTTCCCAGCCGTTGCAGAATTACGTTTTGTTGTTATTCCACAGGAACTGTACAATTTTCCGGGATAAAAGTATCCTATGTCCTATTCCAGGACCTAAGGTACCTACATACCAAATTTCATCAAAATCCGTTCAGTTGTTATGGAGCTGAGAGGTGCCGTTGCAGAATTACGTTTTGTTGTTATTCTACAGGAACCTGTAATGACGCAGTATTATTAATTTTCGGGACACGTGGTTCATTTTCTTTTGCTTTGCCAAGCTTTGTATTTATTTTATCGGGATTCTAAATTAAAGCAGTGGTGGTTCGTTTATCGTTATCGGACATACGTTTGCCGTTTAACGTTTATCAAGCATCTGGTTGCCGTTTTCAAAATTTTAGTTTTTGTTAGGCGTCAGCATTATATTAGAAACTTTCAGACTGCGTCTACAAGATTTGTATAAGTTTACTTATCTTTATCTTGACGACACAGTTAAGCGGGCTACGCAGTGTGGATAGCGTGCATGGCGGCCCATGCATGGCCCTTATCTGAGACAGAGGGGGGGAAGGGGGATGGGCATGAGTGATAAAAACCCTGGACGAATACTCACTCAAAAAAGAAATGGTCTCGAACAAGCAACCATAAAAGACGCATTGGGCGTGACAACGTAATCCACACCGGCAAGCACCCGCGACCGCTAAAATCTTTCAACTTCGTTCTTTTTTCGGCAAAACCTTAACTGTATTAAATTACTTCCGTCGGTGTGGGAGGTCGCTAGGGTGGTAGGAGGGAACAAACGTCCCTCCTGCTTTCGTAACATCTTCTTGGGATGCAAGTTTTTAAGAAATGAATTAATTCGTAAANAGGGAACAAACGTCCCTCCTGCTTTCGTAACATCTTCTTGGGATGCAAGTTTTTAAGAAATGAATTAATTCGTAAACGACTGTGGTGCTGTTCTGTACAAGTCTGTTTATCTGTGAACCTGTTCGTACTCGGCATACCTTAAGATCGTATGTGAACAGTTTCACTGGATTGGTAAATAAAAGTATAGAACCAATAAACCAGAACTTGACTTTTTTATAATATTGAATTGGCACCTTTTTTTTTAAAAAGAGTTTCATGTTGCTACCATTGAGCTAACAGAGTGGTAATTTCCAGCTGTCAATACCTTGACGTGCAGCATTACAAACCGTACAATTTTCCGGGATAAAAAGTATCCTATGTTCTATTCCAGGACCTAAAGCACCTAGATACCAAATGTCATCAAAATCCATTCAGCCGTTATGGAGCTGAGTGGTAACAAACATACATACACACACACACACTTTCACATTTATAATATTAGGAAGATAATTTTGAAAAGCAGTTCCAATAACCTCGCCTTCACTATTGATTATTGTCCCACCTTTGTTATCAAAAACAACCTTTACTAGTATTCTACTGGAAAGTAAGTTCGCAATTATGCCAGATGAATAATGAACATTGTGGGCTGTGACACTAATTACTTTTTCACCTACTGATGACTTGATTTCAACATTCTCCACAGTTTCTGTTTTGAGAGACTGATTATTTCCAGTGACAATTTTTACTGTAATGTTCATCTTTGGTCAAATGTATTGATGCACATGAGTCTAAAAAACCAAACAGACTCAATATTTTTACTAGAAGCCAAATAAGCAAAATAGGCATGGGAATTTTTACTGTTTATTATTTTCCATTTTGACAGTCTTCTTACCTTTAGTGTGAGAATTTGCTGCAAAATGCCCTGGCCTATCACAGTTGTAATATCTGGGAAGTTGCTTCTGTTTGTAGGACATTTTCTTGTTGCTTGTGTTACTGGATGTCACACCTTTGGCGTAAAGCACAGACTCAATATTAACAGTACGCACAACAGTCGACTTTACATACTGTAACAACTTCACCTTGATAGCATCTGCAGTGATTGAAATTCTAGAATTTTCTAAATCCATGATCATCGGCCCATATTCTTAGGGAGAAGACCTACTAACAATGGTGTTCTAATCCACTCATCACTAATTTCAAAGTCAACCTAACAAAGTTGTTGCGAGATGAGCGGAGGCAGCTGCCGCTCATAGTACCTCCCAATCTTTCCTAGTCTGGTGTCATGCTCGAGCCTCGTGGGAGTGGGAGGCAGGTTGGCATCCTTACTGGTTTCGGTCTTGGCGAACTCCTCTAGCATCGTGGAAGAGGCGGGACATGGTCCGTGATAATTAAATAATTTGGGAGGAGAATAACTCATTGGCCATAAGGCAGCATGTCTCTCTGCACTGGCTTTCACCTTTAGACATTTTCTTAGAGCAAGAACATAGGCGGGTGGAGAAGCAGATATGAGGAAAACACACTTGTTCGTAGGTTTACTGGATTTTATTAACCGCACTGGCAATGAGTACAATTTACACAAACATTACACTGGTTTAGGAATAATACTTGCTTACAAATACAATGGAAAAAGCACTGAAAAATACCCTATCTACTCTAACACCGCAACTGCATGGCACTGAACGGAGTTTACACGACCAGAAATAGATGGCAGCGCACGCGACGAGCACCTGTTCCGGCAAGGCGTGGGGTGCATTCCCAATGTCCACGTACGCCTGCACCCTGGTGGTTTGAGTAGGAGGTGGAAGAATGACAGCTGAGTATGTTTCGGCTCGTGTGCCTGGGTATAAGTTATAGTGGTTGAACATGTTTCGGCCCCGGCCCAACTGACAGGAGGTTTTGAGGTGTGTCCTGCTACTGCTGAGCTTATTTCGGCACCCGGGTAGCAACACACGGTGTAAGGGAAGGCAGGAATCCTCTTGTTACCACTGAGTGTATTTCGGCCCCCAGGCAAGGAGGATGGGTTAGCGGTAGCGACACTAAGCGTATTTCAGCCCCTGGTCGGTGAGAGGGTGAGTGGGTGCAAATAGCATGTGGTAGCTGGAATTCCACCTCGAAGAAGGCTCTCAGACGCAGTCTCTGCTGTGCCCTGCCTGCAACTGGCTTATATACCCACACTGCTGGGGGCAGTGGCTGATGTCACAAAATGGCAGCTGCCTGAGTGAAGGAGTAACATGTGACCTCTCTTACAGCCAAGGTTTGTTTTGTTTTCCGGTTACCTGTGACAAGAGTTATAATTGTTTATTTTTTTCAGTGCACAAAAATATTTTACATTAAAAAATTACAAGTGCCTTAAAGAATTACTTAATTACAAATTTCCACGTGGTTATAATACTTCTATGTTATTTTTACAGAAAATTTTATTACGTGGAATGTTTTTTAATACAGGTAGCAACTTATTTCTCTCACTGAATGTTTATCTCTGGCAGTTATAATTACGTGATATTTCTTAGGCATAATCGTGGAAGCCATATAGACATTGTTACTTCCCTAATTACGTTAAGGTTAAATATTATTGCGTCTTAAGTTCATAACTTCATTTTAACCAAGACGTTAATGTAAACAAATGCTGCTTGTCTGCTTCACAAGACATTAATACAAACGCTGCTTGTCGGCTTTAAACATAGAACACCCTACGGTACAGCAACATAATATATTTTGAAAGGCCTAAGGCTAAAACATTGGCACGCGTCACTAGGCCTTGAACAACATCCCACTGGTTGTCTGATTGTAGTAGAGCTTCGGCGTGGAACTTCCAAGACATATAATTTTCTAAACCCTTTAATTTCTCAATAAATAACAAAACTGATGTCACCAAGTTGCCCACACTATTTACATATTTCGGCACAACAAAATCTTACTATTCGCGTCCACGACCCAATATCTACTGTACAACTGTACTGCTATTACCAAACATATCTGGGCCCATTACCNTTACTATTCGCGTCCACGACCCAATATCTACTGTACAACCGTATTGCTATTACCAAACATATCTGGGCCCATTACCTCTGTTGGGCTCGTGTATCATTATTAAGAACTAAACAGAATGAGCTGACATAATATCATTTTCAAAGCCAACCTGACAATAATTTACTTCCTACAACAATTTCCACAAGGTTACTCACTGCTTTTTGTTGCAACATTGTGTGGCATTCTTTCACTGGAATTATTGCACCCTGTTAAAGCAACTCTTCTGTCCACTTGATTATGGTATATAATACATGCTCCCTTGATAGGCTATACCTTATGATTACAAGGTTGGCTAAGTGTGGGTTAACAGGGTGGCATAAGGTCGCATAAGGTTAGTATATAATAAAATGAGACTCTTGGAACCATCACCCAAGTANGGGTTAACAGGGTGGCATAAGGTCGCATAAGGTTAGTATATAATAAAATGAGACTCTTGGAACCATCACCCAAGTAAATTACCTTGTTCTCACTATGAGACGTCACCAGTGGTCACCACCTGGGTGTTCGACTGGTGGCACCTCAAGGAGTGTAGAAGAGTTCACGTAATTTTGTTCCCACATGGTGTTAGGTAGGGGTTACACAGAAAAGTCATCAAAGAGCTATGTTCTGTGCCTGCTGGTAGGATTGGAAGTTTTCTAGATGCTGAGACATGGTGCTCCCAGGAACATTTAACTTCTTTCAATGATTAAAAATCTACCAGTATTTTATCTCACAACAAAAATTATCATCAACCAACACAATATTTACTAAACAAAAATATAAACTATACATTAACAAAAATGAATATAAATTTGAAACTTAATAAGAAAAAACAAATTCTAAAAAAATCTGGTCAATGTAAGACAGTACTTATTATTAATCCCNGAAACTTAATAAGAAAAAACAAATTCTAAAAAAATCTGGTCAATGTAAGACAGTACTTATTATTAATCCCACAACCACCATCATACCTACTAAAATGCCATGATTCTATAGTTCTGTAATTAATTTTGTATACGAGTACCATCAATATTCAGCCCTGTTCAAACATACACTGTATTGTCTACTAACATTTTTCCACATTTCACAAATTCATGCATCCGTCAATAATTAATTTAGATATTTGTACTCATTTGCTTCAATAATGGAAACTATCCAGCTGGTTGTGTAATGGGCCTAGTCCACAGCAGTTAAGAGGTCAAGTTTCCCGCCCATTGTCGCAATGCACTGTGCATTGCATAGGCAGGGTAGGCAGCATGGATGGCTCACTGCCCAGCAATACACAAGGTCACCAGGAAAGAAGAGAGACAGTTGTCTTGCACAAGTGAGTCAGAGGCGTGTGGCCCGGTGGAGTAGTATAGTTGCTGGTCATGGAAATATGTTCCATACCTGCTGGCCATGTCTCCACCCACAGCACTGTTAGGTAATTATTAAGTTTAGGGGATTTTCTGTAAAAATAAAAATAATTCACGGAAAATGGTATATTTCCACTCTACTAATGATGCAAAACATGAATATACTAGGGACATTAACGTCAGACTAATTTTGTAATATGTGCCCACCTAACCTAACAGAACCTAACCCCACGATAGGTGAATCACTATTTTACATTTTTAAACTAACCTAGGATTGTTGGGTTTTACACTAACCTAGGATTTTTGGATTTTACACTAACCTCGGCTTGTAGGGTTTTACAGTAACCTAGGATAGTAGGGTTTTACACTAACCTAGGTTGTTTGGTTTTTACACTAAATACAAATGTAGGATTGTAGGGATTTAAAGGAACTGTAAAACACACCAAAAGAATGTAAATTGACTCACCTAGGTAGGGGGCTGGTATAATTCCTCTGACGTTAATAGACGTAAACAAACATATTTCGCAAGTTTTTTTAATATGTTCTACTTATTTTAACATTACGCCCTCTTGAATATGAACAAGGTAAGCTGTGCAGAACCCATTAATGCAACTTTTGTTGGTCTAGAACATTTCGTTCAGAAACTTAAACAATCTGGCTATACTGCTCATTTCGCAATTTTGTTCAATTTTTTTTATATGTTGTACTTATTTTAAAGCTACGCCCCTAGTATATTCGTGTTCTACGTGGTTAGTAGAGTAGAAATATATCATAATTTTGAATTTTTTTTTGTATTTTTCAGAAAAGCCCCTAAACTTAATAATTACCCACTGTTACATTACTTTACCAGCCATGCCAGGATTCTACATAACCAAGGAAGCAGAGCAGTGGAGTAGGGAGTAGAGTGGGGTGGGGTGGAGTTGTATAGTGTGTGTGGGTGGGCAGTCACCCACTTATTCTCTTGACAGCACAACTGCTGCAAGAATAGCACTGGATACAATGATTAGCAAAGCTCCCTGTTTAGACTACCTTGTGCTGTATGGTTAAACTAAAATGTACTACAGAGAGTTTTGAATATAATATGGGACAAGTCAGTAGCTAACTTTTTTGAGTTATTATTTATTAACTGATTAGATGAAGCCAGAAGCAACACCGAAAACATGTTCTGGATAAAAATCTGAATCTGAGCTAAAGGTTGCTGAAATAATTATGATAATGATAACCCAGTAAGTTTTGTAGCTGTACCAAGCATTAAAATTAAGCTGTTTTGCAATTTATAACTAGTCACCAATAAGTTCAGATAAAACTGTGCATTTCATGAAACAAGTTAAATTATTAATTCTTTGCCACCAACATTTAGATAAAAGAAAATACTGTTATGTACTCACTGCTTTTTACTGTACGGGCAGAAGAGAAAGACAGTGTAGTAATATGATAGTGGGCGGCGAGTCACAAAGGAAAGTTTGAATGACAGGCGAGCGATAATCCTACCACAGCTTAGAGTTATAAAGGCATGGCACCACATATTCTTGCACACATTCTTGATAAGTCTTTTGTGGCTCGCACGCTCCTGACTTTCAGCAGATTGAGTTTCTGCATTTATCTGACGAATGTTCTGGTTTTGATCGTACTTGCCTCTCTCAGCGTGACTTNTTCAGCAGATTGAGTTTCTGCATTTATCTGACGAATGTTCTGGTTTTGATCGTACTTGCCTCTCTCAGCGTGACTTAGGATGTGGGGAATATTCCAGATTGTGGCTGCTGATACTATAAAAGCGCGTCGGGCCCCCGAGCCGAGGGTTTATGAGAGTCGGGAGTTTGGGCGATTGTGCAGCCTTAAGCCACAGACGAGCCAGAAAAGCAACAAATGATGCAGGAAGTGACCAGCATGAGGAAAATCTGTGACTGCAAGCATCGGTGCAGTGAAGGTGCGACTGGCAGGCTGGACTACTGGACAGGATGCGTTAGTGAAAGACATTTCAAATGATGGCAACAGACAGACTCAAAATGTGTTGAATGTGAGTTAATTGACTAAAACCAAACAGAGAAATGGAGGNCAAATGATGGCAACAGACAGACTCAAAATGTGTTGAATGTGAGTTAATTGACTAAAACCAAACAGAGAAATGGAGGAATTTTATCAGAGTTGAGATAGACATTAACTACTGTGCTCATTTAGAAATAAAAAGAGTAATAATGGAGATAGAAAGATTAATGCTGTAAATAAAAGCTGTGTGAATAAATTAAAAATCAAAGTAAGTTATTTAGTTCTTTTTTTTTTTTTAAAGCGTCCATCCGTCACAAACTTGGATGTGCCCCTCTGGCGTCTCGTAACAATACATTAATTTACTTTTAAAAATTTATTCTGGTGCCTTGTTCACTTGAAATTCAGACAGCCTACATGTATTCTTGATGATGATACTCTCAGCATGAACATAAAATACATGCATTATTGTGAACGGACTTTGCCTGTTGTGTTGGTCAGCCCCCCCAGCCAGCCAAGCGTGTGTGCTAGACCAGTTGGCCCCACTTGCACATGGACAGGTAGACTTAATGGCATGCCATGCCAGCTGAGACATCGGGGTGTAATGGCAATTATTATAAATTTTTACGCTCAGAGCACGCATTCTGTGTGAGTGGAAATTAAGATGTGCCACGTTCTTAGGATTAGCCAGTCAATTGTGTCACAGCAACCCTTGAGCACTACTCCAGGTTGCAGGGTATTTAAGAAGAATCAAGCCAGCCCTTGCAGCTCATTCTGCTCAGCTGCACATTTTAAGAGTTTCCTTATCTGCTATTTGCTCTCCGAGATTCAGATTATTATTCTATTATTTGTCCAGGGCCACTCTTTTGATCACTTCTATGTCAATTATTCTTCTCATTCAATTGGAGCAGGAAATAAATGTTTATCAGCACCCACCCCCTCCCCATTTCAGTCCTGTGTTGTGTGCTGTGTTCTGATATAGAGCTGAGGCCAGNTCCCCATTTCAGTCCTGTGTTGTGTGCTGTGTTCTGATATAGAGCTGAGGCCAGCATGTAAGGTGTCTAGTGTGGCAAGGTACAAAACCAACAATACTGTGTACTGGCAATTAACATGTTTTCTGTAGTAGGTAAATACCCAACTCTCTGGGAAGCTTGGGGCATCCCTTGTCAGGCAGGGGAAGAGAAGGGACACCAACCCAGTTTCCAAAGCAAAGGATGAGTGGAAGTTACACAAATAGCAGGGACAATAATAGAGGAAAGCAGACAGTGATTGTGCATTCTGGTGCTGGCTGTGTGCTATATCATGCTCTGCACGTCCCAGTCCCATCGGCATGCTAGATCATGCATAGCACATTTTAGAGATTGTTTTAATGCCTGTGTCAATTGTACTTTACGCATCCTGGTGCCACTGAAGTTCTGGATAAGGGGAAGCTCATCCAGAAGCTGAGTAAAGGATGTTAAGGGCTGGTAGGGTGAGGATGCAAGCTAAGAGAAAGAGGCTAATAGGGGACTGATATTCACTTAGGTAGTCCTGACAGAGGGATATCACAGGTCTCCTGGTCTGCACATGTCCAAATGCTGGCATCCATAAGGACTTAACAAAACTCTAGAAGTAAGAAAACAGAGCACAAGTTTCAAGTTTCCATCTTTGCACTCCTCAAGGATTTCCTATAAATATTTTCCTGTAACTGATTAATTCAAATTGCTGAATCCTGAAATTATATAAATGTGAGCATGCATATAAATACAATTAAGTTAAATTCAAACACACAACTTTACTGAGAAAAGGGGACTCTTCCAAAAGTACTTACGTGTGGAAACATTACAGAATGCCAACCAACAATAAAAAATACTCACGCCTGTGGCGAGATTCTTGATGTCGATGTTCCTCATCTGACTCGTCACCTCTATGGCTGTGCTTTCTTTTCTTCTTCTTCACAGATGAAGCATACACCCCGCGATCTTTATTTTTCTGCAGCCGCTCCACCAACCGCTCTCGAGCTGCTTCTGAGATACCACCAGTATACGATGGTGTTTCATCATTAGCTGGCCGGTAGTGTCTGTATTACAATGCATATCAATAAGATACATAACTATCACTGTGGATTGGAGAAACTGTTTAGAAGGTGCACAAAAAAAAANTATATATATATATGTGTGTGTGTGTGTATATATATAGACTGAAGTTTAACAGATATTAAACAAAAAAGAATAGTCAATATTTTGGATTTTGTTTGCAAGAATCATTTGGAGTATATGTAAGGGCAACTTTCCACTGTCTAACAGTGCTGGTACACCTGTTTAGGCATAATTCGTCCCAAGACTGGTCTTGATGAGAGATTTACTAAAGAAAGAAGAAAAACAGTGTGCGGCAGCATAGTTTGAGCAGTGTACTGATGCACTATTTATCATCTGTTGGTCAGGGTCTTCATTCTCCATCTTGNTGCGGCAGCATAGTTTGAGCAGTGTACTGATGCACTATTTATCATCTGTTGGTCAGGGTCTTCATTCTCCATCTTGTGTAACTGTACCAGATTAACTCATGGCAAAAGACCTGCAGGCTCTTAACACTCACTCACCACTAAGCTAATCTGCTTGCTAACATAATAACAATATCAGCTATGTGCCCTAATCTCTGTTTGGGGGCAGATGAATCAAATAANCTAATCTGCTTGCTAACATAATAACAATATCAGCTATGTGCCCTAATCTCTGTTTGGGGGCAGATGAATCAAATAAAAGTCTAGACTCAAGGACATCCTTAGTTCCATTTGTTGACTTCATCTCATTAGAGACTGTAACAACTGGGCCCTAAGGCATATATAGGCAAATTCGACCAGCCAAGCCCAAAGAGAGTACTTGCACAGTCATGATGGTGGGTCAACAGTTTGAGTCGCTTAGAAGCTCAACTTGCAATAAGAATGTTGACACACATCTTGGACATGGCCACTTTGGCAAATTTCATTCTGGCAGATCAGCTCGACGAACAGCAACAAAACACACTAATGACCTAATAAAAAAAACAGTAACCANAAATTTCATTCTGGCAGATCAGCTCGACGAACAGCAACAAAACACACTAATGACCTAATAAAAAAAACAGTAACCAGACAGCTGTCCATCAAGAAGGTAACAATGGTTGGACAGATCATACTACCCATAAAAGTTAACAACAAATAACTGCATACCCATTTTCTTGTGGCCAAGCAGCCGAGTGAGGCAATGGTACTTATCCATCACTGTTATAATCAGAAAAATGTGATGTAATTTTTGACATCCATTAAGTTAGCTAAGGTTCAATACAGAGAAGCATGAGGCCTCAGTGCAAGACCAATAGTAGGCCCTGTGTCTAATTGTGCTACAGCAAAACTTTGTTGAAAAATTGGCAGGAATATTAACCCTCACTAGATATGAAACAGCAAAGGAAAACCAGTGAACCGCTCCTGTGTCCCACTCCACACATCCTAAATCACCACATGACCACCCCAAAATGATAAGCACAACTCCTATCCTTCAAACGTAATCTTGTGGTCAAGATTAAGATCGCTGCCCGCACCCCACATGGTTAAAAGAAGCTTGTCAATTAACCATCTCTATGACAAAAGTGAAAGATCTGTCAATGGAAATGATACAACACTTCCACAAAATCTAGCCTTTATGTGTTCTGTTATATGTGCTATCAAGACCCCCTCCTCCATCACAACTACACACAAAGAGATGAGCACAGCAAAGAGTGAGCAGTCAATCATTCCAATGGCCACTGTATAAAACTGGTTCCACAGTACTGTGATGCAGTGCGATGCGGTGAGCTGTAGCCTATCAGGATGAAACAGTGCGTCTGCAATGAGCGCGTTGCGCGAAATTCTTGCGTTGCGATTGTCTGTGATAGCCTGCGATGGAGAATAATAAGAATAAGTGTTTGTTTACAAGGAGAATAAAAAAAACTATTTGTGTACATTTTGAAAACAACTATTGCGTTCACGCCATCTTTGTACTCATATATTTTTTGTTGCTGCATGGATGTACAAAAAGAAGACAAGGCTTATTATACATATGGAAAATGTCATAAAAATGTTATATTAACATCAAAATAATTCTTTTTTGTTTTATATGCCTCTCGTTCTCACTGTATGTTGCTGTGTAGTTTTCATAGTATGTCGCATCATATTGCTTTGTGTATCGTCTATGCCACTGTTCTACACATTTAAAACATACAGTGACAATGTTTTTTGCATGTCATTTGTTACATTCGTGAGGTCTGAAAATGTAATTTTCACCTTTGAAATAAATAGCAGTACCATCTCAGATGGCGCTTAATTATGAAACATCGCTCAATTGTGAAACAGGAAGTATAGATAGTCGCCAGCTATCACATCGCATAGCAATGCATCGCTGTATTGTGAAACCTGTTGAACTAATTTTACTACTACCCTATGTCAAGGTGGAAGAGATCAAAGAAGAATCCCATGAGTAATTATTGGAGGCCATAGGGGGCCACGGTGGTGTAGTGGTCAGACTACTCACCCCCACCAATACGAACCGGGTTTGATACCTGGCAGGGCTGCTCCTGGATTTTACACATGGGAATTGTGCCAGACGAAGCCACTGGTCGGCAGGTTTTCTCTGGGATCTCCCATTTCCCCTGCCCTTGCATTTTGGCGCTGCTCCATACTCACCTCACTTCACCATCACTGGCTCTCAAGACCAGGGTGAAAAGCCACCCAAATCTCTCCACTCCACTCCATTGGAGGCCATACAAGCATGTGAGGTAAGACGATAGACATGAATTGGACATAGCATTGGCTCCATGTCCCAAAATTTGTTTGAGTGGCCTAACTTCAGTAGGTAAACCAATGTGTAGTGCACATTGACTTTCATATCCAATTTGGAACTGATGAGGGCAGTGCTGCACATTGACAAAGATGTTGGATAGGGGCAGACGAGGTAAACAAATTGGGCTGAGGATAACTTCGAATCTAGTCTGTGATTTGTCTGTCTTTGGCAGGATTAGGACACAGCTGATGTTATTACGTCAGCAAGATAAGATCAGTTGTTAGTTTAGATTTAGTACTACTGTTGAGCACACAGGATAGCATTTGTATATGTTTCAGGGTGTGGAATATAATGAAGATGATGTTTGGAAAACATGTCCTATGAAATAGTTTGCAAAATATTTTTGATTTTTGATGTTAAATTTTTTGCTATTCACACACAAAAGTTGTAGTTCATTATATGCACAAGCATACTTTAAATTTTTATAGAGAACATGTCCTCATTCAAACGGATGTGTCTGGTAACCCTAGTTGTCAGCGTGTGCCGCGACATCAGGCAAAAAGATCCTCAATGCACAATGCTGGTAATAAGCCAGACATCATCTGCTAGTGTGGAAGTTACTGTAATTCTTCCAAACCATCCATATGTCTGTTCTTATCCTTTCCAGTTAAAAGTTTAAAGGGTTCAAAAAATTTATAAAAACACTTTAATAAATACTTTTTTTTTTGAACTTTATATATTCATGCAAAAATAATAGTGTTAAAGTTGCTAAAGGATAAAACCAAAATCAACTTTATAATTTTCCAAACCTTACTAAAGTCGTTGCAATAACATGAAAAATATACTTCTGCAAAGAGAATAACATGATAATTCGGCAATATTTATAATTGTAAACTGCTTAATTTTGCCTGGTCCTTTCTAAATAATTGCACTTTTAATGTGTAAAAGAAGTAAAGGAATAAGCGAGAGGCAGATTATTTCCTCTTTATAAAGCTTAATCTAAAAAAAACTTAACATTCTCACTTTGCCCGCTATGTTTATTTGTTATTCTATTACTTATGGAATATCCAACAGTAAATACCTAACTAATCAAGACATTCGTTTTTACAAAACTAGACATAAAATTAACCTACCTACAAATTCTACTATTCAGAAGTGCAGGTACCCTCTTTCATAAAGTATTTTAAAAATAGTCTCATATAAATTATTTTTGTGATGTTGATGGACAATACTTCTCAGGGCTATATTTCTTTCATGGATCAATATGTGTTAGCAGATTATAGGCCTATAAATTCTACCGCTATACTTAATGTTGCTTGTGCACCATTGACAATTGCCCAACACATTTTGTGTAACATCTATGTGTACATGTATTGTAAGTATATTGTAGATATGTGCAATAGTTAAGTGCACTTTGTAATTATAATCATGTAAATTATGAATCATGTATGTATGTGAGTAAATATATTGTACAGATTACAAAGTATTTGCTTCCCCACAAAAAATATATATATATATATATATATTACGGAACATACTGAATACATTATATTGTTACAAGACAACTGAGGAGCGTATCTGAGTTCGTGAGGGATGGGTATTAATACAGATTAAAAAACTAAATTTGATTTCAACTTATTCACAAAGCTATTATTTACAGCATTAATATATCTATCTCCAATATTACTCTTTCTATTTCTCAGTGAGTGTAATATTTAATGTCTATCTCAACTTTAATTAAGGTTCTTCTAAATGTCTCTGTTGGGTTATAGTAAATTAACTCTCACTCATAATTAACCTATGTTCAGTCTGTCTGTTGCCATCATTTGAAATGATTGTCTTTCACTCACACATCCAGTCCTCTAGTCCAGTCTGCTAGTTGCGCCTTCACTGCACTGATGCTCGCAGTTGCAGATTTTCCACACACTGGTCCCACGGCGTTACTCATTGCTCTTCTGGCTTGTCGTCTTATCAGTTAACGTCACACAATCACCCAGACTCCTGACTCTCATAAAACTCTCCGCTCTGGGGCCTGGAACAGCTTAAATAATTGCTGGCCTTGATCTGGAATTTTTTCCTGCACCACGAGTAACGCTGAAAGAAGCAAGGACGATCAAAACAAGAAAATTCTTCAGATAAATGCAGAAATTCAATCTGCTGAAGGTGAGGAGCTTGCTAGCTACAAAATACTTATCACGACCGCATGCGTAAGAATTCTTGGCGGACACCTTTGAAACAAGAAAACAACTTCTTAGATTATTGATTCCCTAACCTTTCAACATTCCTTCGTTCTTGCTGCCAGCTATTTGCGTTAAATGTGTGACCTTCAGACATTTACATTCTCGCAAGTGATGTGAAGCATCGAGCGCGTAACACTGCCCCTTCCTCAAGTCTGTTCGTGCCGAACAGACTCTGCCACTTCCAGACTTTCGTAGAATGCTAGTCGGTCTATGTGGACAACATTTGGCTTCGCCTGAGAGCCCTGAAAACGAATCCGAAATACCACATCATTGATTTTATTCAGAACCCTGTATGGGCCCTGCCAACATTTCTGTAGCTTCGGGCAGTACCCATTTTGCCTCTGTGGGTTGTACAGACATACCAGTTTCCCTTCTTGAAATACCTCGCCCGAGATTCTCCTATCATACAGCTGTCTTGCAAAATCATTAATGCCAACTAGTCCGTTACGTAATTTGCTGGCGTAATCAGGAGCTGCAACTTCCTCTTCTGTTGGTCAACCAAACAGCAGATCATTAGGAAGGCCTGTTCTTCTGAACAGCATCCTTGACTATGATACCCTTGTGGACTCGTGAACTGCCCGGAGAAAAAATTACACGTTTGAATCCCAATCATTTTGGTTGTCTGCCATTAAGATTGACAGGTACCGGTCAAGAGTGCGGTTAATACAGCCTCTCAACTATTCCATCCAACTGAGGATGTAAGGCTGTAGTGCTAATATTTTTCATCCCAAGAACCTCAACTTCAAAGTTTCTTCCCTGATTGGAATGAAGTTCTACTGGCACACCAAACTTCAAGAAGACATGCTCTATAAGTGCATTAGCCACAGTACGTGTTTCTTGGTTTGGGAGGGAAATGACCTCAGGCCACTTAGTAAAGTAATCTTGGGCCACCAGTAAATATTGATTACTTCCCTCTATGACAGGTAAGGAACCCAGAATATCTACTGCCATCCTCTCAAATGGGGTTCCAACATTGTATTTCTGGAGGAGACCTTGTCCCCTGGTCCTTAGGCCCTTCCTCGCAGTGCCGGTGTCGCACGTTTGGCACTACTTTTCAACGTCCTCCTGACAATGAAGCCAGTAGAAACTCAGTCTAACTCTGTCAAAGGTTTTACTTATAGCAAAGTGCCCACTGGCTGCTGCATTATGCAATTCCTTTAAGACTTTGGGGACCCTGCACTCTGGAAGAACCAACTGTAAGTGTGTGTGTTTTCTATTATTACTTTCCTAGTTTTTGTAAAGTATGCCATTCTTCAGTATGAGGAAATTCCATTGTGCCCAGTATGCTTCGACTGCTGTGCTCAGACCAGATATCTCTTCTCATTTTGGCTGACATCCAGCTTCTTTCCATTCTGGTAATGGATACAAAGTGGGATCAACAGGCTGATCTTTCCTAATAACCTCATCACTCTATGTAGATGACCCATCACAAGATAAAGAACCTTCAATTCTTATCCTCCGTACCTTCTGGCATTCGCAATGATGACAGAATGGCTCACATGGCCTCCTAGAAAATGCATCTGCATTGCTGTAAAAGTGTACATATCTGTGTTGTATTTCAAAGTCATATTCTGAAGATGCTGTGTATCTACCGGGCTATTTCACCTTTAGGGTTCTTGAAATTTAGTAGCCAGCGTAATGAAGTATGGTTGGTTCTTAGAATAAAACGTCAGCCATAAAGGTAGGGGTAGAAGTGTGAAATTGCTTTTACCATGCTCGAAAGCTCTTAAAACACATAAGCAATAATAAACAAAAGGAAAAAAAATCATTCATTTCAAGATTGAAAATATTATTATAACTTTAATAAATAACAGAACTTAGAAACAAATACACATGAACCAGTATGGACTTCATGATATTTAAACCACATTTACTGAATTTTAGCTAAAACATTTTTGGCAAATATGAAACTTACCTTGAACTTTTTTTTTCTGCAAGGTTTACTTCATTTTCAACTTCCTCACCTTCTTCTCCAACCCTGTATGACAATACTTTGGACTTTTTATTATCTGTCTCCTCTTCATCTTCTCTCTGCTTTCTACGGACCTCTACAATAATACAATACATGGGTACTTACAAATGAAAATTAAACATAAACCTTAAATATTATGAAAGGTTTCAAAATAATGAAATAACAAATACCAAGTAAACTACAGTACTAGAACCACAATGCAATTACAAATGCACTGTAACTGTTTAGCCAAACACTGACAACATAATTCTTATCCCATAAACAAAAAAAAAAGCCATAAGCATAGGTGTCAAATACAAGCAACCTCCGTGGTCAAAGTTACCATGGCAATTCCTTTGGGCCACCTCCCACCAAGACAAACAGGTTCAATTACTGACTGGGTTGCTCCCGGATTTTCGCACGTGGAAATCATGCTGCGCCATACAGCTGGTCAGCGGGTTTTCTTGGGGATCTTCTGTTTCCCTTGCCCTTGCACTCCGGTGTTGCTACATCCTCACCACACATCACCCTCATCTGCTCTCAAGACCCCATAGTTAAAAGCAGCCCAAACCTCTCCACTCCACTCTTTTAAGCCATGAGGTTCCCGGTTTGAATTCTGATGAGCAAATGGGAAGTGTGTGGCCGTTTAGATAAGTTGACGTTAGTTCAGCATGGTCTACCAATCCCCTAAACTACTGCTAATACTACTACTTCTACTATCCTGACATGAAAAAGTTTCTTTGCTATGAAAAACTGCAGGGTTCCTCCCAACTCACTTGTCAATTTATCCTTATTAGTCTTACACTAATATTGAAAAAAAATATAACCTACTGCAATAATAAAATATAAAAGTAAATGCCAGCAAAAATATACTGTAACAAATATTTAAAGAAATCTGTCAATTTTTGCTTTTACCTTTGATGCCACATCAAAATAGTCTGCTTTTTTTAACAATTTTTGTATGCAGAAAGTAAACTTAATTTTCAGGTCTCCCTACAATATTGTTTAAAAAGTTCATANTTTTTTAACAATTTTTGTATGCAGAAAGTAAACTTAATTTTCAGGTCTCCCTACAATATTGTTTAAAAAGTTCATATTAAATAAGAGGGCATTATCTGACAAATCACACACACACATGGCCCAATGTGATTTTGAAGAAGAACCTGACTATTTCAATGGCCAGCATACTTCATACTCTCTGAATACCAGAAGGTATAAATTTGTGTGACTATCATAATCAACTTTTTTAAGTTCTGTTCCTTTCACAGCAACACTACACACTACACCAAACAGTGCTTCACCTATTCTAGCTTGGTTTACAGGTCAAAAACAGTGATTTTCTAATATCCTAGGATAGTTTGAACTGGGTAAACTATAAGTCTAATTCATAAATTATCCTAAATCAACGCAGGTTATTATGTTGAAAACAATGGTGTTAAATAACTGATATCGAGTATTTTAAAGTACTCATCGGTTCTGATACTTTTTTAGTATGTGTTGATAACTCTAAAATGTTGTATTTACTGTGTTTTACACTGTTACTTGATTTTTTCCTAACAGTACATTTGGAGGTTTGACAGTTTTCTATAAGAAATTTTGTCATACGGAGTGTGATGTATTTTACTTTTTTAAGCATTTTAAGTAAGGCCTAAACAGGTAAGTTATTGCCATACAAGATTAATTCTAAAACACACTTTTGTAACTGATAATTGTAAATCCTCCACCCCATAAAAATAACATTTTCTTTAACATTATCTTTTGATTAAGTTGTGACACTTAAAATTCACAATCATTCTTAAAACTCAGTTTCTGAAACACAATAGGTGAGTTCAGCAGGAAAAGTACTGCTAAAAGCACTGTAAGTTTACACTTCAAACAGCTTTGCGGGGTCTGCTGAATACACAATTTGTTTATACTCTGCTAAGTGGTTCTCTGATATAGATATATTCAAAAAGTAAATTATAATTTTTAAAAAAATTGCAGTAGTTGGTGACATCATCATAATGTTGTCATGCTTAAAGCTCATTCTTCATTTAACAGTAACTTGTCTCACTTCCATTAACATTCTACATAATTACATAACTAGCACCTAGTTGGCAATTCAACTAATTTGTGCACTCGCAGCAAAAATGCAGCAAAATTATTTTTTATAAATTGATAGGTTATTAAATTAAACNTGATATAGATATATTCAAAAAGTAAATTATAATTTTTAAAAAAATTGCAGTAGTTGGTGACATCATCATAATGTTGTCATGCTTAAAGCTCATTCTTCATTTAACAGTAACTTGTCTCACTTCCATTAACATTCTACATAATTACATAACTAGCACCTAGTTGGCAATTCAACTAATTTGTGCACTCGCAGCAAAAATGCAGCAAAATTATTTTTTATAAATTGATAGGTTATTAAATTAAACCCAATTATTGGTAATTAAGTCAGCGAAAATGATTGTGTGCAACATTATTAAATTGAGGTGAGTTAAGATATTTGGA
>NQII01016375.1:0-19394 GCA_002778355.1 Clitarchus hookeri
CCTTCGGGAATCGAACCCGGTTCGCCTAGGTGGGAGGCGAGTAGTCTAATCACTACACCACCGCGGCCCCGTGTGAGGCTGGAGTTCTTGGTATAAGCGGCTGTTTCAACTCTGTGTGAAATACTTGGTGCTGCGGATAAACACCAAGTCTATTTCACAGAAATACGGCAATAACATACGGCGACAGTTCCTACAGCTCTGTAAAACACAACTCACCTGCTTATACAAAAAGAAAAAACGGAACTTCCTCCGTAAGTTACGAACGTTGNCCTTCGGGAATCGAACCCGGTTCGCCTAGGTGGGAGGCGAGTAGTCTAATCACTACACCACCGCGGCCCCGTGTGTGGCTGGAGTTCTTGGTATAAGCGGCTGTTTCAACTCTGTGTGAAATACTTGGTGCTGCGGATAAACACCAAGTCTATTTTACAGAAATACGGCAATAACATACGGCGACAGTTCCCACAGCTCTGTAAAACACAACTCACCTGCTTATACAAAAAGAAAAAACGGAACTTCCTCCGTAAGTTACGAACGTTGCCATGGCAACATGAATCGTCCTTTGCTGCTAAAAACAGGAGAACGTTTGTTCCAGTGACAATTGCAGCATTNGAGCATTCGCTTCATAACATATTAATTTGTATAAATAAACAGCACAGATTTTTTTTACTGACAGTGCCACTTAAAACAAACAACAGACTCAATAAATGAACTATTTTTCTGGAATTTAAAAATTAAGTAACATTTTGTTGCTAAAATTATAGCAAAAAAATTATAGTATTCAGACAAGATGTTCGTATCGGTACTCTTTCATTACTGTTAGAAACTCTGTCAAGCGCAAATTTTATTTTTCTACTTTGATTTGCATAGTAAAACTTCATAACGGAAATAAACACTTCAAACCAACGCTACTAACAAACGAACGCAATGAAAATTCAATTCACAAACTGAGTACATTTACGGAAGTGTCTGTAAAGTCATACATGTTCTCTGTACACTCGCGGAATTAATATTTTACTTCAGTGAAGCATCAGGAAATTTAAGAATTTCGGATTTTTTTTGCTACCACTTTCTTAATTTTACCGAAATGTTTCTTTATTAGTGGTAAGAGTTCTGCAATCTCGCACAACCTTTGGTGTTTAAAAAATACATTTTTTTGTGATATGTTTAAAAATATGATGATTCTGACGTTTTCATAGTGTGGGCAACTTATAAAGCACTGTTTGGGAAGCTTATGAGTTTTGTTTGTGGTTAAATAGTGTTTTCTCTTCCGATTTATTGATACCAATCAGACGAACAAGAGTCCCTAAAGATCCGTAAATGAGATACCACCAACTGGAAACCCAGGTGAATGCACTACAAATCAACATAAAATATTATTGCATCAGCGAACTGCAGTCGCTTAAAAAATCATTAAGATGTGAGTTGTTAACAGTGGCAGCTTGTCTACATGTTTAATAATGATTGTGTGCCAATCTTGTGATTTCAGAATCAATTTGTAATATTTTGGGGATGTCGCCAAATGCATGGTTGCGACATCCATTTCTCCCACTGTCAAGGTAAATTTTTTTCGTGTATGTAAACTCTGTTAACATACTCGTAAACTAAACTCGAGAAAATATGCGGAGTAAACAATTATTACTTTCTCTTTACAACCGTACACGTAAACTGTAAAAATGATTTTGACTATGTTTTTTCAGTCTTGCCAACATCCGTCGATTGGTTGGTTCTATGACGGCAAACGTATGTGCGTGGAGTCCTGGGTTCGAATCCCGATGCATTCCGCAAACACAAAGCTTTGGGGGCATGTTTATATTTTATTATATTTCTGACTGAAAGTAACGAGCATTCAATGATAATAAACACTGTCATACTCAAGGAGAAAGAAAATTAATATTGTTGAGTAAACATACGAGCAAGAAAATTCTAGTGATATACAAGATGGTCCGCCGAACGTGGAAACCCTCAAAATTGCCGGAATGGTTGCAGATCACGAAATGAGGTTTTCGATAAAATAAATTACGCATGGTGGCAAATAATTTCCCCGAAAGTGACTATTCGTAACACGTGTATGGACAAAAATAATTAATAAACATATGATTTTTGACCTGGAAAAATAAAGTTTTTTAACGGCATCAGAAAGTACGTGCAAAGAGGAATTCAGTGATGTAGTATAAGCAATGGGAAGTAACACAGAAACTCCAAGAAATAATGTGCAAATATGATTAAGTTAGGTGGACTGGTAGCATGGGGCAGTGGACCTGTACTCATGGCTATATGCAAGCAACATGCGCCGTGACTCATCCTGGCGGAACAGCTTCCTTATAGCAGTGTAGAGCTTACCCTAATGGAACAAGGGGCTTGGAATGTGATATTCGACGAATGAGAGCACCGCAGTGGAGGGAAGATGGGCAATTTGAGTGCAAGTCTAATATCAATAGATTACATTTTATTCAGATACGAAAGTAATTCAAGAAATTTGTTGCCTAGTCATTAACTGTACTGAATAACGAGTGCGTACAGATGCACAACAAAAATTTAACATACCAACCTAAGGAGAAATGCAGTCACATACACCTGCACAGTACAAAATAGCACAAATATGGTTGAAATTATACACCTTAGGTCTTTTCACAGCATGTTCTCGATGTGTTTACCATAGACAGCAATACATATCTGTAAACGCACATGCAGCGAGTGACGAGCGGCCTAAAGTGTTTCTTGTGTAATGCCTCTGCAAGATGCAACAATGCGGTTATGCATGTCTTCTGGCGTCGTAAGAACCACGTTGTACATCCTATCTTTCTGTGTTTCCCACAGGACAAAATTGGGAGGTTTGAGGTTGGGGGAGCGAGCTGGCCATCTTAAATCACCACTACGCCCTAACCACTAGTTTGAAAACTATTAATTTAACATATGCCTCACCACCAAATAAACATGCGCAGGATAACGGTATGTCTTCCAGATGTGCCGGTAAGGCCTGACTGAGGAAATGGGTGTATGTACATCTGGTCGTTCTCCCTTAAATGAAGTATGACCCTATGATGTAGTCTCCTACGATTCCACACCACATGTTAACTTTCTGCTGTCGCTGGTGCACCATGTGCCGGACCCAACGCCGATTCTCCGTCACCCAGTAGTGATTATTTCGTAAATTTATGCGCCCATGGTTTGTGAAGGTATTTTCATCGGAAAATAGTATGTTCTTCAGAAATTTGCTGTCATCCCTTACAGACATCAGAACTAACCTATAAGACTGAACACGCTGCTGTAAATCACCTTCATGTAATGCCTGATGAAGAGCCACGTGATATGGATGGAATTCCCGTTGGCACAGTATCCGTAACGCATTTGTTTTACTTATTCCTATGAACCTGGAAAGTTCTCGCGTACCCATGTGCGGGTTTGCATCGACACGTGCCAACACGTGCATCGTGTTGATGCGTCTCGCCTGCAGCAGTTTTTCATCGCACTTATGTTGTAGAATTCCAATCACCTCGTGACAAGAGACGTGTGCGAATTCTTCGTATCGTTTGCCATGGGATGGGCGTCCGATTAGGATATCTTTCACCATACATTTGGATGACTAGCTTGGCATTTCTGCCACATTTACCGTAAATAAGTAGAGCGTCGAATTTTTCCTCGATCGTGAACTTCATTCTGTAAGTACCAGCCACACACTGCAATACCACTTACCATAAGAAATTACGGGGACTGGTACTGCGCTGCTGTTAGTAAGTGGTCCCACCGGGATGAGCCACGGTGTGTGTTACTTGCTTACAGCTGTGAGTACAGGTCCACTGCCCTATGCTACCGGCACACTTAACTTAATAATATTTGCACTTAATTTTTTGGCCTTTCTGTGTTATTTTTCATTGCATATGCTATATTACCTAATTCCTCTTTGCACGTACTTTGGATGCCGTTGAAATAAATGTATGTTTCCAGGGAAAATTTTAGGTGGTTGAGTTATTCCTCTCCATACACGTGTTACGAATAGTCTCTTTGTTGCAAATTACTTGCTCCAGTACGTAATTTCATTAAGCGAAAACAGAATTTCGTGATATGCAACCGTTCAGGAAATTTTGTGGATGTCCACGTTAGGCGGACCAGCCTGTATTTAAAGGTGCCCGGGAAGAAGTCTTTCCCTGATTTAAAACATAATTTAAATCTGCTATATGTTAGATATAGAGGTGAAACCGCTGCAAAAATATTGGCATACCAACAAGATATGAAATGCACCACAACACATCATTAGGTCTCCACGTGAGCATCCTTGGCAGCACATAGCACATCTAGTCGATATTCAATCTCTCTCCAAAGGTTAGCCAACATCACAGAAGCGTGGGAGCCAGGCTGTCGGGCAATTACAACTGATCCATCGTTCAGGAAAAGTCGTATCAAGATAAGTACGAATACGGCAAACCCCAATGAGACAGTACACCGCCTTGTTGGAAAATTATATCTAGGTGATACTCAAGAAACTAAGGGAATGCAAACAATTACAACATGTCCAGATGCACTAGAGATGTGATGGTGCCCTCAGCGAAAAAGAATGGTCCGATAATTTTGTCATACGAAAGCGCGCACCAAACATTCATCATTCGGCTGCCTCTGGTACACTCTGACATTCACCTCACCAGGGATCTCTGAAACCCCATATACGTACGTTATGCCGGTTCACTACATCGCTGACGAAGAAGGTCACCTCGTCAGAGATAACGGTTATCGCCCTCAATACGGGATAACATTTAGACTTCAGAGTCATACCGACGCGTGGCATCAAGGGGCAAATAAAGCTTGAACAAATTGCACTTTGTATGGACGAAACAATAAACGTGTGTGTTTTGTGTTAGACATTTTGAAGATAAATGTTTGGCATATGTAATTTACACGAGGCCCTACGCACATATTTCATGGGACTTACCACAAAATACTGTTTTACTTCTTCCACCCTTTCAGCTGAGGTGATAGTTGGCCAGTTCCCGGTAACTCACCAACAGATCCTCTGTTCTTGAACTTGTCATACCCCGACTTAATGATCTTTAAATCGGGTGGCATCTTTCCATACGTTGTCTGAAGGTTCCACTGCATTGTTACTGGTCTCGTGGTACCAGAGGACACACTGAGCTTTTTCCTGATTTGTAAATATGTCCGGTTTCCCGGACACTACAATTTCTAGACTACAGACAATTTACTGAAACCTGCAACAAAAATCTTGGTTTATTTGCAAATATTTTAGCAACAGTTTCACAGCTCTATCTTAAAAATAGCGGATATAAATAAGGTTTGTAATCAGGGAAACAGTTTTCGGACAACGTGTATTTGGACGTTTATGTTTCCTCAGTAGTAGACTGTAGAGACATATTAACACTCCACCATATATTTCAAACAATATATGTGGTTCAAGTAAAATTCAACTAAACACAACACCCAGTGGCCACTTCTGTATGCTGGTCTGCAGAAGAACAGTCACTTCTCTGGCCAACCCTCTTTCTCGAACAAAAAGTTAACTTTGTCCGTTTTGTCTGTTTAAACTTGAAATAATTAGTTATTTTTTCTGAACAGTCTCCAAATTTCACGTATTAAGTTTCAAGTTTTAATTAATGTTATTATCTAAATAAAGGACACTTATGCGTATCAAATTTATTGTTGAGAATAAAAATTTGGCACGTCTACTCTAAGCTACTTAAAACGACTGACCTTGACGATATAATATTATAAAAGCAAAATTTAATTCGTTGCCTTATTTTTCAGGTCGTTGTGACAAACGTGATGATTTTCGCTGTATGAAGTCTGCTACAAAATAACGTGTGTTAGTCAAAATGAAATTTACTTGCTCATGCAAATTATGAAAAAATTAATAGCAAGTAGCAATACATTTAGCAAAGAGATTTTATTTCCAAAATATTTTGTTTTTGAACGTCGAAGTGTCTTAATTCGTACCTTCAAACATACTCGCTCAAATCATCACAGGAAGTAATCATAGATAACTTATTCTCGATCAAAACTGTCCCGTTTAAGATTTTATTATAAAATGTCGTAATGTAAAAATTATTTAATCGAGTTTAACTCCTATACAATTACTATACAATTACTCTCACCATCAATAACTCATTTACGTTCATAGCTGATTGAATTACTACTAATTTTGGAATGAAACCAAGTATTGGGGGTAGACCTCTAATATATAGAATATATTAACTAATAATAATAATTTTTTACAAGTGGACTCATTTATTGATATGAGGAAGATTTTATATATATTTATAGATACAGTTATTGTAAATATTATTATTGTATAAAATAAAAAATACGTTATTCATTTTTTTCTTTAATTATTATTGCTATTAATATTCATCCATTATTTCTAATTGATGAATATGGTATTAATTTTCGCAGTGATATTTGATTTAAACCTCTAACCGCTCCAATTGTAATTGATCAAATTATTGCTGTTGTAGTAATGTAATAAAATTTTAATACTATTGATATTATTATTAAAGGTGTAATTTTTTGTCATGATCTGAGCACTCAGGATGTCCGCGTCGGAGCCTTCTTTAGGGTAACACTGTCAATGCTGTTAGCGGTCACTTCTTGCTAGCGGTGCCCAAATTTCAATAAATAACGCGTTTGTTATATCTACGTTATTTGCGGTGCATACTCTTGTTTCCTCTTGCACAGTGACTATCTCTGTGGCATGGTGACTGCAGGTAATCCGCGACCTCTTCCTGTTCGATGGGTTCGAGTATGTTGTGGATCGTGTGTTTGTCCTTATTACGTCTGCCTAATTTCCGGGTGAAGTTAGTTTGTGATCAACTGTCTCTATCGCCGGAATTGTGCTAGGAAACATTAACGTAAACGTTCAGTTGGCCATCTGATGATTAAAGAAAGAAGAGCAGACCGAAGTTACACGTGACAGTGAGCGATTTAGCGATTAAGTTTCAGTTTGTGGCTGGCATATATTTACGCACGAGCTTGGCGTAATTTCAGATTGGGCTACAAGTTCTTCTGCTAGTGCAGTAAGAGAACGAATTGCTATAAGCTAGAGTGCAATAGTGTTTAATGGATTTGGCGCCACATAGGTAGAATATTTCCTGTCAACGTATTACTTTTTGATTACCCAGAGGCCTTCGTGAAAAAACCTTAAGTTTACTACTGAGCTCAAACATGCGGCACCTACCGCTAGAGAAATGTTAAATATATTTTCTTCAAAATAATTAATTACATTTGCAAGAAGGTTTTGTTATTTTAACAAAAATGAACTTTTGTAGATAAACATGAAATATATACTTTACAATATGTTTTAGCACATAGTCCGCTCTATGTTGTTATGCGTTGTCTGTACATCCAAACGGGGACAGACGTGTAAAGCGTTTCAGCAAGTTCGGTCGTGTTCGCAGTTGTAATTGTGTTAACGTAATGGAAGTCTGTCGCGCGGAATGAGCACGGCACTGCGGGCCAGCGGACGTAGTTGCCTGTGTTGTTTGCATATCCCAGGCGAGGCTAACTTTAGCATTGCCGTCACGTCGAGGCAGGGCACACAATGTCTTGGGGGAGATTTCCTTGTTCCCGTGTACCGACCCGTGTTAGGACGTCGTTCCCGTAGGCTGGATTTTATTTACGCATCGGTAGCGCTGCCCACATTTCCTGATGAGCTACCGTTAAACAGAAATTAGATGAAGGATGTTTACAAAAAAAGTAAAGTGCAAAAACTCAGTGTGAGTTTTAGCTGACTTTACTTTAGGGTAAATTTTCGTTGTTTGTATTCAGGGCGTTTCGTACCTGAAAATTACACTCTTAATAAACTGAATCATTAATTTTATTTTCTACGCATAGCATCTGGAGCGTAATCATAGATCATTGGTTATAACAACTCATTATTAAATTACACAGGCAAAGAATAATTTTAAAGTTTTTTTTATCGCTTGAGAAACCTATATGATATTATTCTCCGGTATTATAAATTGTAGTTTATTGTGTCATACTATCATTATTTTCTTAGCTTTCTACGTAGGATGTAAACGAAAATCACTGTAGACACATTTCGTAGAACAGTACAGAACAAACGTTCGGATATTATGAATTTTTCTAAGAAATTTAGTTACTTTTTACGTGCGATTTTGTGGTATGAAGGCTGAGGTCGCACGGAATATGTAACAACTTCACATCAAACATGCTCATCTCTGTAAACGGATAAATTGGCTCGGAACTTGTACATCAGTACATCTATTCTTGTTTAGTGATTTGTTTGGCCACTATGGATAATTTTCTCAATTTCCTTGAAAAAAATCTAAATCCACATAAAACAGCAACATTTATTGTACCATTGCAGCCAAAGCAAGATAAGTGAAATAAAAAAAAATCGACATTATTAGATTTTGGAAGCGATTATAACTACGGGAGCGTGTTTTTGAGGTAAGGATATATTTTATTTGCATTCGCTTTTAGAACTGTAACAACGCGAGCATGTTCGCTTTGGTGACCATTTAATTCAACGTGATTAAATATAATTACCGTAACATATTCGCAATACCAATTTGAGACTTTGGGGAGATCGCACAATTAGTGCCCATTTTATTACCTGTTCACTCGTCAGGAAAACTGGACAGAATGTAATTGAGAGAAGATGCTTAAGAGAGACGACTAGTGGAAGGGAAAGCGTAAGAAGTATAAGGTATGATAGCTGGGGGTGGAAAGTATCTTGGTACCAGGCTCGGATATTATCTACGACACGCGGAACACGAAACCGTCTGGGTAAAGGTACTTTTTTCGGGCTCCGTTACTCGCGTAAATGCACTTGCTATGAAATTCTTGCGATTTTGTTCCATATCTAAATTCACGTTTGATTGCACTTAGGAACTTAACAAAAACCAAGCACTTGTTTTACAAAGGCGGATACTACAAATCGTCTAAGCAAACTTGAATCACCTTAACATTTTTTCAATACTTAAATGATTATATGGAGAATATACGTAGTGTAACCACTCTGCAAAGCACGCGAGTACACAAATATTCTCGATATATGCCTGCCATAATTAAAGTGTAAAACTGAAAATATTTTAACTTCCTAACCAATTTTTCCCCACAGCAATTTGCACCAACACGTTAGAGACCACTTGCGATTAGTATGAGAGTATAGAGTACAAAAGAATACAGAGGCAAAATACTCCCGCATACACCAGCAACTTTTGGAATGCCGATCGCCAATCAGCGTCTCGTAGCCTATCCTGTCACCAGCAGCCCGGCCAATAATAGGCAGCTTTTCGAAGCATCGGACATGCAGTAGGCAATGGTACAGCCTATGAGAGAGTGGCTACGCCCACATCAAAGAAACCGCGACGCCATTTCGTATATGTGCGTGAGACCGACCGGAACTACGTATAATGACCTAGGAGGTGCTCTGATGCGCTTGCAGTAACAAATCGGAACACTTTTCATGCGCAAAGTGCACACTTTACACGTCGAAGCCGGGTATTACCGTGTTCGAGGCCCAGAAGCGCGGCAGATTTAAAGGAATTCGCATGCTTCTTCATAGCTTCTACGCACGACACATGTTGCAAAAGAGATATAGCCCATTTATGGTTAACAGTCGGATGCCAAGCTGACTGAAAGTTCGCCAACAGCTGGTATGCCCCCAGTATCATTGCTGGCGCCACTAACTAGCCGTACTCTGTCCACAATTGTTCCAAGCATAGCACATATGCTTACAACAGCAGTGGCCCATCGATGTACCACTTCACAGCCATTTTAATTTATTGGGAACCATTATAAATTTTTTTCTCTGCCATCAATCTGACCAAGGACATAAGTACATCTTTATCAGTAAAAATAATTGATCACCGATGCAGGTATCCAAACTCAGCACATATATTCCTTCCATAATATTACACGCACGAGCGAAACAAATATTAATACTGCGCGCTCTACCCAATCGTGTTCTGTTTCTCACCTCCAGATGGATGTGATAGTGTTTACGACCATGTACATGTACATAGTTCAGAAACGCGAAACAGCAGTCGCGTGTATGTACACAAGATACTTTCATATGTATGATGGGTTGCGGAACACATCGTGACGGCCACTTGGCACAATCATACTGAAATTAGTAATGCCCATTGCCCATTGCCACCCCAAACCTCAACGAAAAAAAATTTTACCTTCCATCACCAATATCAAAACATCTTAACGAGGTCATGCGAATGCGTGAACAATAAAAATTTATGCCAAGTCCAACGAAAATTTATTAAATGTATAGAGTAAGATGAATATGCGGGGGCGGGAGTTCATTTCAATATATTCGGAATGCCTGGTAGAAAATAATCTCAGCTCATAATTGAGCCCCGATTCTTCAAAGATAAGCAAACATCGACAATGCTTCAGATAAGAATATTTCTATTTCCATTGCTTCATGCAAAGCAAATTTATCTGAAAGTTGTACAAAACCACCATTTACTCACCATCCATAGGTGAACAAATCAATAGCAATCGCACAACCCTCTTCTCTTCCGAAACATCCCATATAATCCCCACCTCCTTCCAATAAATCGACAGTGCCCCACCACAGTACAGTACTGGTAACTCATGTTTTCAGCACCTACTACCGCAGTGCAACCATGTTGCACACTTCCGGTTCCTCCCCCCTGCACATGTGCGACCATGACACCCACTTTCCAGCCCCACCCCTATCGATACATCCTCCCCTTCCCCTTTCATTGCACATACAATGAAGATCCAAAAAAACTGGTATAGGCATGCGTATGAAAATAACAGAGGTATGGAACCAAACATAGTACCGCGATGCGATGGCAGCTAGATCAGTTACTGCTACTACAATGGCAGGTTATCAATATTTAAGTGAGTTTGAACGTGGTGTTATAGCCAGCGCACGAGAGATTGGACGTAGCATCTCCGAGGTAGCAATAAAAGTTGGATTTTTACGTACGACCATTTCACGAGTGCACTGTGAATATTGGGAATCCGGTAAAACATCAAATCTTCGACATCGCTGCTGCCGGAAAAAGATCGTGAACGGACGGGACAAACGACGACTGACGAGAATCATTAAACGTGACAGACGTGCAACCCTTTCTCAAATTGGCGCAGATTTCAATGCCTGGGCATCAACAAGTGCCAGCATGCGAACTATTCAACGGACAATCATTGATATGGGCTTTCGTAGCCGAAGGCCCACTCGTGAATCGTTGTTGACTGCACGGCTCAAAACTTTACGCCTCGCCTGTGCCCGCCAACACCACCATTGGACTGTTGATGACTGGAAATACGTTGCCTCGTCTGACGAGTCTCGTTTCCAATTGTATCGGGTGGATGGACGTGTACGGGTATGGAGACATTCTCATGAATCCATGGACCCTACATGTCAACAGGGGACTGTTCAAGCTGGTGGAGGCTCCGTCATGGTGTGGGGCGTGTGCAGTTGGCGTGAAATGGGACCCCTAATTCATCTAGATACGACTCTGACAGGTGATAGATACGTAAGCATCCTGTCCGTTCACCTGCATCCATTCATGTCCATTGTGCATTCCGACGGACAAGGACAATTCCAGTAAGATAATGCGACACCCCACACGTCCAGAGTTGCTACCGAGTGGCTCCAGGAACACTCTTCTGACTTTAGACCCTTCCATTGGCCACCTAATTCACCAGACATGAACATTATTGAGCATATCTGTGATGCCATGCAACATGCTGTTCAGAAGAGATCTTCACCGCCTCGCACTCCTATGGATTTTTGGACTGCCCTGCAGGATTCATGGTGTGAGTTGCTTCCTGCATACCTTCAGACAGTAGTCGAGTACATGCCACGTCGTCTTGCGGCACTTCTACCTGCTCGCGGGGCCCTGCACGATATTAGTCATGTGTATCGGTTTTTTTGGCTCTTCAGTTTATATGGCTTGATCATGGTACAATCATAAATATTAACAGGACGATATGGGGACATATTCGCTTGATGTTTGCCGACGAAACCAAGGTGGAGAGATGCTATGCCTACTATGTTTACACAAAATGAACGACCGACCATGTCGCAATCGTATCTTACAACTCGAACTCATAAGCGACCCTTGAAATAAATCGTGACTTCACCCCTTATGCGCATTCCACCCCCTTACCCCAACTACTCAGTAAATAAGTTTTACAGTCAAGGACATACGTCTAAAAAATATATGGACGTGAAATTAAATTAACAATGTATCGATCTATATTAAATTCGTCATATCTAACCAAACAGTTCCCATCTCTAACCCCATTCAGAGCCATGGTATTCAGCATCATTAACACTAAAAAATGTTGGCCTTGCTTTTCTGCAGCGGTCAGGCTACTCGTCCCCTACCTCGATGAATCATGTTCGATTCCGGAGACGTGACATAATATTTCCATACACGATAAATACGGAGGACGTAGGTCGGCGAACTCCGCCTGTGTACTTCCCTTTCTCACTCAGATGTATTTCATCGCAATTCTGTAAAATATTTCACCCCATTCGCAGTCTGCTGAACACATGTCGTTCACTGTTATTTCTGTTGATGGATGAAGGTTCCATGAGCTCTATGAACCAGACGGCGATCACACACACACACACATTATCTTTTTCCGAAGGGACGCGCTTATCTGCTTTACGGAAATGTGTTTGATTCGTTTCTTCCACCAGTTTTGTTTATCAACATAAGGTTCGTCGCATTATATTAGGGTACTATGTGTATAGTAAGTGCTATATATATGTATATTTATATATACAACAATAGCATTGGTATAAACAAATGATGGAGCATGAAAAGACTTTAATACAGAGTGAATATGTACTGCAGCCATTCAATATGCATGATTATTGTGTTATCGGGCTGATATGTAAGTGCTTCGAATGCAAAAGAATTAATCGGGATGGCTATAAAAATATTCCTAGGAAACAGAATTTTAATTTTTTTAGACCAATTTTTCTGTGTATATAGCAATGCAGCTATTTTTTCCAGATACATTTCTGCTATGATTGAATTTTTTGCAATGGGGTATTTTGGTTATTTTTCCAAATAGAGTGCCTATCAGGATAAGGACGCACAATGTCATGGTCTCGGCTTCGTTTATTCAAAATCTATAACACGATTTTTTGTTTAATGTGCTTCTTAAAGTGTTTATTTTACAATAATTTCCAAGAATGGCATTTTTGGTGGATTTCATTATTATCATATGGGATTTCATGTCGTGCGTGTACTTTTCTGTGTTCCACTTCCACTTTAGACGTTTAAATTAGTGTCTTCTTGATCAATTTATTTAATGATTTTTTTAAAGTTATATTTATTCTTGGAGGGGATGTATATTTATTGGTTGCATTCTTTTAGAAATATGTCTGGTAGGGTGTTTTAAGCCTCTCACTTTATAATATTATATATAACTGATTCGTTTTTAGATGAGGTACTTCGGGGACACTAATTCATCGGCTTGTTTATATGAATGGCTAAATAGAAACTGGATGGTACAGTTTATATCTGGACTATAAAGAGGAAAGATCTTCTCAACCCAGGATGGAATGTATTCCAGAACAATGTTCGTTTCGTTACTGCAAGAAGAAATTTACTTAAAGCTACAATGCTCAGCGACAAGAGGTCAACTGTATTCAGAATGTAGAGCTTGCTACTTTTGAATGTGGAAAATGCAAATCAGAGTTTGGTAGACGAAGTGACAACAAAAAAATACACCTCGAAACCTTTACCGGTTTCCCTTCACTTCCTGCTAAAAGTCATCTATCAACATTGCATCGGAACTGTACTGAGATGTAACTGACGCGGCAATCGCTGGAAAATCAACGAAGCAGAAAACTTCAGCTGTGAATGCCATCGGCAGTTCGTTGCTTTCATCGAGACTTCCATGCATCTACTTCGACAAGACTTTCGCAAATGCTAATGAACGAAGGTGTCATGAAAATAATGCATGTATAAGGAGTATCGGCAGCAAAGGGAAATCGACGCGAGAAGTTTTCTAAACTCTTTGCCCGCACTGGCAGTTTAAATATGCCTTTTGAACGATGCAAAAGTGCTGTATCATCCACAGACGTTGAATGAGCAGACCATCTTTCCTCTGTGCTTTTCACTGCTAAAACTGGCGCTCGTGCAGCTTCGACTGGTGAATCAGATGCTGCACCTCCCAATTCTTCATCGCAACCTATGAAAACGACATTTGAGATGAAGCCGAATGCAAATGGATTTTCCTGAAGCAATCTGCATTCAGGGGTCTTCTAAAATATTGTGTTTTTCCGAATCTGACCGCTTCGAGGAAAGATGTTTGTTCATTTTTGTCATACATAAAACAAAATTTAATAATTTAATTTTCAAAGAAGTAGGAAAAATTCGGAGGTATGAAATATTATATTTCGATGGAATGCAGCTAAAGTAAACCAGAGCCATACAATGACGAGCACACAAGGAAAGCATTCAACATCTCGAATATACCTATGTATAGTCACACAACATCGAAGAGAATGTTAAAAACAGCATAAAGAAGGTATGCCACGTGGAAGAGGAAATGGTAATGATGGGCTTCGGCTGGACACTCGATTCGGTAGATCATCTACAGCTCAGAACGAGTGGATTGGGACCACTTAACACATAGGTAATATATTGATATATTTGTTTTTGGTGTGGATTAATAACACATGAATATATCCACATTTCATAATATCACTAAGTGTACATATGCAAGGAGCCTAGGTAATTGAAAATCCAATTGAACGGGGATGGTTACATCTTTAACAGGCCTACAGTGCTCAGAAGTTTATACCTGGGCTGCTGCAAGCTCCATCATGTGTGTGATTAACCAAAGTAACACAGTTTCATTACTCCNATATTTCGATGGAATGCAGCTAAAGTAAACCAGAGCCATACAATGACGAGCACACAAGGAAAGCATTCAACATCTCGAATATACCTATGTATAGTCACACAACATCGAAGAGAATGTTAAAAACAGCATAAAGAAGGTATGCCACGTGGAAGAGGAAATGGTAATGATGGGCTTCGGCTGGACACTCGATTCGGTAGATCATCTACAGCTCAGAACGAGTGGATTGGGACCACTTAACACATAGGTAATATATTGATATATTTGTCTTTGGTGTGGATTAATAACACATGAATATATCCACATTTCATAATATCACTAAGTGTACATATGCAAGGAGCCTAGGTAATTGAAAATCCAATTGATCGGGGATGGTTACATCTTTAACAGGCCTACAGTGATCAGAAGTTTATACCTGGGCTGCTGCAAGCTCCATCATGTGTGTGATTAACCAAAGTAACACAGTTTCATTACTCCACCACCCACATTGCCAGTGCCTACGCTGACATCGAATGCTGCACTCGTCAACTCATCACCAGGTGCAACATTGAATGATTCATTACCTGCCGTGGTGCACCACAACATCTGCATGACATTATGTGTGGATATGTAGATTGGTGGGTTCATGTTACGGAGTTTAGTTTGACAGAGGCCTTGGTCAGAGGCAGATCGTCTTAGCACTTGATGGTAACTGGTATAAATGTTATGAAGACGATGGTTGTGGGTCCAGCAGAGACGCCATCTAGTTCATCAGATGGAACACCTGCAGCAGCACCACCATCGTCAACTTCAGGCATGGTGCCGACAGCGCCATCGTATTCTTCGGATGACACACCTCCACCAAAGAAAACTTATCCCTACAGCTAATGCGACAATATATTTAAGTACAAACACATCGCACGACAACATGAAATTCATGGCTGTATGAACAATCCCCACCGCATTAAATATATGTGCTTTAAGTGCGGAACGTTGTTTTGTCGTAACGATATCTACTGCAAACATATGATGTCATGCAAAGTTAAACTACAGACTACATCGAAGTCACGGTGTTGGTTCTGCAACAGAGAGTTCTTATTACCTCCATCGGCGGTGTAATGGATTGTAATTTCGATCCTACGGCTTCTCTAACAAAATCGGCTGTGAACAGTATGAACGACGACCCTGTGAGCTCATCACCAGGAGCAACATCTCTTTCAACGAAGATATCTTCATTTCTAATTCCTGCTCCTTTCGAAGTGACGTCTGCCGAACCATCTGGGTCCACTAGTGTATCATGTCCAGGTTTTTAGTTGCATACCAGTGTCGCTTTTGCTGCAAAAACTTTGCCTTCAAGCTTACTGCACGACGACACGAAGTTTGTAAGTGTCAGAATAGTTTGTTTCATGTTTAAACAAAGACTGAGATTTGTATAAGGATTCACAGTTTGCATGGAGGAACATGAATATTTTTTGAGAACTTTTGTAGTAATACATTTTAATAAATGTTACAAATAACGTAATAACTTTTTCATTAATCCTATATAGTAATTAGTCTCTTATAAATTTATTTGGTTAGAAACATAACTATGAAGAAATTATTTGCAAATAACTATGGTTATAAAGGGCTTAAACATACATTCCTGGAACTAGAAATTATAGGCATATGCAAACTGAATTTCACGAGCCTGTCTCCTAAGAGTTCGCAAATTATATTCTCATATTACCATAAATATTTTGTTATCTACGAGCCGACATGTAAAGGTGCTTTTTGCTGCATAATTATTTAAAACGAATATAAAAAAAATTCGACAGGTGCATAGGCACACATGATTATGGCCCCTAATTGAAAAAATACCGAGAACTTTTAAACATTGCTTGCCTTTAAATTAATAAAACAAAAACTGCTCAAAAATATTGTATTCATAAGCTATACATGCATTGGTAGAAATAAATATAACGAAATATTCAATACATTAGATATTTTTGTAATTGTACAAGGGAAAGGCAGCCTCTTCGTTTGGATGCCTAATATAAAACGTTTAAGTTTCACAATTTTTATGGTCACTTCTTTAGCTCAGTGGTCAAAGTACCTGACTTATATTAGATAGTATTTTTAAATGTTACCAGCTGCCACAAATAGGTGCGACATTTATATATTTTAAATTTTCTAAACCGATTTTGGTTTTAAAATACGTTTTCGATACTTTAAACTGTACTTTTTTTTAAAGGATTTTGGCATTTTTCAAACATTAGATGTAATAAATGTAATTAAAATAATTTAACTTTTTTGTTAATGTAGTGATTCTAAGACGCCTGATAGTTTAACGATTTTTTGACAAGGCCGGCCAGCTGCCTGACAAGCGAGAGCGGTGTGAGAAGCGGTGCTTCGAAGCAGGAATGGCGAACTGTCAAATGGGGGCGTTCGATAGTTTTCGATGCGCCCAGGATTCGGTGAGGTAGCCATGGTCGTGTGTTCAGAGGATGAAATTTCCTTTCGCGGATCCTTTGCAATTTGTTGAGGGGGAGGGAGTCATATTTGTGTGATGAGAGAACGGTCATTCTCGCGTGATGATGGAGGGGACGAGGGTTTTTCATGGTCGTGGGATGTAAGGTATGCGTGATGGATGGTATATCTATGGGTGGGAGGGGAGTGTATTGATTGTTTCAATATAATTTCCGACTATGTTTGGTGGAGTGATATAAATCGCTTTAATTATTTGAAAATTGATAAAAATTTAATGTGTTTGACGGTGGGTCGGGGAGGAGGGTATTGTGGGAAGGCGGTTAGGTGGGGCGACGAGATTGGATGGAGGTTAATTTGCTGGTGAGGGAAGTTAGTGTTGGTAAGTTGGTGTGACGGTTCTGAGTTTGATTAGGGGGGATTGGGTACAGTCAGCCTCTTTAATTCAATAGGTTGGTCCTGACATTGTGTTACATAATCGTTATGACTTCACGAACGAATGCCACTTGAAAATACGAGTCCAGTAATATATAAAACTCAATATTCACGCCTTTAAAATTTTTTATTATTTAAAAACATATATAATTTAAATGAAAAAAAGTAATTTTAAAATTATATTTTATTGACTACTCAGATTCATCACTGTAGCTGATTTTCTGGATACCTTAGCCAAATCGTGAATTAAGCACTTTTTCACTAACAAAGATACATTTTGGGGACAAAACAGGCTTTTTGAAAAAGGAACGGGCCATGTTGAGGTAAAAACGGGAAATTTCGGCGTGTCGGCCGCCCCAGGCCGCCTCGACAACCGTGGGGGGTGATGGCTCCGAGCTTCGATGCATGATACCTGTCCGTGATCCGCCATTTTATATCTACTCATGTCATTCAATAATTGGGTGATTTTTCAAATGTTTGATAAAAAAAAATGTGAAGAAACTGCGAATAGGCTATATATAATCTTGTTACATATTCGTCAAGATGAGTTGAGAAATCTGGGCTGCTCTTAAAAAAAAAACGACGTCTTGAAAGCCGATGAGGATGAAATGAGGTGAGAATGGAGCAATGTCGAAATGTAAGGAGGGCTGGAGAAACGGGAGATCCCCCTAGAAAATCCGCGGATCATCGGTATCATCCGGTACGATTCCCACTTGGGAAAACTCGGGAGTGGTCTTGCCGTGGATTGAACCCGGTTCGCCTTGGTGGGAGGTGATCAGTCTGACTTCTCGGCCACAGCGGCCCTGACATATTCGTCTTCAGTTGCACGTTACAGAACGACAGCCACGTCACGAATTCCAGAAGCACGTGCGATAGTTTGTGTTCTGTACTCTCGGCTGTTCTGCACGCCCAGCATATGCGAACCAGAGAGAAGAGGAAAGAGATATATGCGAGGAAGCCAAGCGACCGGCCTCCGGCAACTGGCCGCATGACAGTTCGCTTCTTATGTGTTCGCTTTATCTAAACTCGCTGCAAATGTTTTTGTACGTCCTGTTTTGAACACACAGATAAAAGTGGGACAATNGTGTTCGCTTTATCTAAACTCGCTGCAAATGTTTTTGTACGTCCTGTTTTGAACACACAGATAAAAGTGGGACAACAGCATGTCGGTACACACAGAGCTCAAGTCAAATAAAATAACTACAGAAACACGGTTGGTTTTGTTCCTACGTTTACGTAATTCTAGTTTACCTTAGTAGAGAAAACATACACAAGAATTGTTCGTACGGAGTTAAAAAAAAAAAATCTCTGTGGACTTAGTGAAACGAAATATGAACTTATCAGCAGGATCTGTAAACATAAAACATGAAATGATTTTACAATCTGAAAGAGTCGAAGTTGTTGAACTTCGATGATACAATTGGGCATTGCTTCGCCGACAAGCCATCGGGTTTGAAAAAAAAAGAATGTAGAGCTACAAAAGAATAATAATTCCTGCGTTATAGTGCGTTATCTACAAAGTCATTAGGTTGTCTTCGACATATTTGATCTGAAATGTGTAAAACTGTACAATAAGCTATCTTTAGTTGAAACAGAATGCGGTGTCAGGAATTTATTTTATTCAATGTGTATTTCTTTTATGTCTTTTTTACACTTGATAACGTTTGAAG
>NQII01016377.1:0-17932 GCA_002778355.1 Clitarchus hookeri
AGATACAAGTCTGCGCCTTCATCAGTTTGGAATAGGCACAGAAAATATCTGTAACGACCCATTTCCACGGCCAGACTTCATACCAGGTTTGGTGATAAGACACGTCCTAATGACCATGACAGGTTCCGTACTGGAGTTCATACCTGGCCAATCACATCACAGTTTCAGAGCGTAGGGCGCTCCCGTGGCTACTATTAGAAACGAGTTTTTGAAGAAACCGAAAAGGACGCCTCCATTTTTATTCTGCATCCGTAAAGTTTAAAATCTTTCAAATAAATTTTTAATTCAACGAAAACATATAATATTGACGATGACAACTTTTAATTACAGTTAAAAACCGTCCTAAATACTTAAAACATTACCTACACAATAAAAATGTAATTATGGCGGTTTCATATACTTTTTGTATTGAAATATCGAAGAAGGCGTGTAAAGTGGTAGCAAAGAGAGGAAATAGTGGGCCTCTTGATAAACAGTAACTTTTGGGAGTAAGTTCAAAACTCTTTCAATTTTTTTTCGTAGACCATTTCGTAGACATGCAGGTAGTAATTTGGTAAGCAAAGGAAAAAAAANATAGGCGTACGCAAGTTACTGGCAGGCAGCAGTTCTACGAATGGGTTTCATGTTAACTACGAACCACACGTTACGCACCCACCGACGCGACGGCGTCGGATGCTAGTACGCAAACAACTGTCGTATAATGTGAACCTTCCATGGCAGCTAATATAGCGGTTGGTATACCGGCTCGCGTACCAGGTCTTGTAGAAGACCAAGTACGGCAGCAGGTATCGTGTAATATCGGCTTCATTGAATGGCCCTTGGTCTGCCAAGATCACGCGTAAATGTGATACGCTGCTCTGTATACCTTTTTTGTAGTGCATAAACACGCGCTTTAAAAAAATTTACCAGGTAACGTGTCTGAGACTCTCTGAGATTCTCTTCGAGATTATTCTGCGCGGGTGATTATATATACTTTCTGTACACCTACGATAATTGAGGATGGTTTGTAGCACATGTACGATAATTATGCTATGTAGGGGCGTGACTCCTCCCTCTATGCTTAAGCCCCGGATGCTGAAATTCCAGAAAACATAACTTGCTTACCACCCCTGGTCCTTCATAGATCACCTCATTGGGACCCTCGCTCCCTTTCACCACGGGGGAGATTGTTAAACAAGAAAATTTTCCTTCTTAATTAATAGTGTAGGGATACGATATTTTGCGGAAATTTGTTACTTTGAAGTCTCAGTAATCCTCTGTCAGAAGAAGCGTATTAACATATCAAAGTATTTATTTACGTTGACATCGTGTTCACCAAAGTTTTCATGGAAAAAATGCCCTTTATTATTGAAACTCGGAGATAGTTACTGTACATCTGGCGTGCACACTCTACCCCGTTTTTCGTCTACGAGTGCGCCGGCACAGCTGCACTACAGCGGGTGAGGCAATTGTGTCGAAGGGACAAAGCCAGTAAGACAACACGAGAGTACTTGATGTACGATCTACTGCGACAAAACGCTGCAAGTTCGCGGGCAAAATGTAGATTACGACGAAGTCGCGAACGTAACTCGTCTCCGATAACGCTACGTGTCGGTGATAAAACTCCCACCATGATTACCCTGATTACCCGGATTCAATCCTCGCTTATTTAGGGTATAGGTTTTATGGTTTTCTCGAGGTTGTCCCACGCATTCGGCACTGCAATAGTCGTGCTGAACAGAGCTAGGTTTGTATTTGGCTGCTAAACTACTTCATGTACATGTGACCGAATATATATTTTGAGTAAGTTAATTTAAGCTTCTGTATTCTTAAATTGTAAGAAAATTCACACAATTTCGACACACATTAGAAAATTAAAACACTTAAATTAATAAAGTTTGTATTGACTAAATAAACCCAAATTTTTTTTTAAATTTGCAATTTTTAGGTAGAAGGAAACACCCAAAATACTCTTCTTATACACACCATTTTCATATGCCCTTACATTTGAAAATATATTTTGAGTTCGTTAAAAACTATTGTTAAAGACATCGGCACAGTCAACGTGTTTAGACCGAGACATAACACATTTTTTATAAAAATAAATTTACGGAGAGAAGGACGTTGCAAGGTTGTTCAAACTCAAAAATCAAGGATATTATAAGCCTCTCATTGTATCTCTATTTTGCTTAGTATATTTTGGTTGGTTAATCACACGAAGCTTAGCATATCACATGTTGGAGTTTGTCGGCATGAAAAGTTCACTTAATATTCCACACACAAAAGAAGTTTCATTTGTCAGCGGATATGCAACGATTTTTCCTGCGAGTTTCGTCAAGATATTGCGATCAAACACTAAATTTCGTATAACTATTATAGAGGATGATTACTTAGCATTATCATTCATTTCGCTTAGAAACTGTTAAAATCATAAGCGTCTTTGTTCATTCCAAATACTTGCTCTCTGCAGAGAAGAGAACCACAAGGTAAGTGAACTGAACAAATAGATATGTACAACTCAGCGAGTTAAAACTGCATATCTATTATCAATCACTTCTGCAATAAAACGTAGGAGATATGACCAAGCATGTATGTTACACTCTCAACGTTATAACACATGCCATATCAACCAGAGAAGCGAACAAACACTACATTAATTTAAATATTATAGATGATGATTAGTTGCTCGTGGAGTCTGTCACTGGTTTTGCCGCACACGGTATGGGTTTCCTTGCGAGCTACGTTGTCAACTCGTAACACCGGCAGACATAATCATTTTTAATAGCTGGCGACAATAATAAACATTGAACTCTGCATGGCGAAATAAATATTGCTGTAATTAAACTTCTTTCAGATATGGATGATTAAAATAGAAATTGTAGACGAAGTAAACGACTGCGGACAAGACAAGTGTTCGCCTGAAGAAACTACAACGGACAATGCTTTTTAAAGAATTCGGGTGAGTGCACAGATAACCTCAAAACTGTGTACACACATGTTTCTTCTATGCAATTATTAACACTGCTAAGGTACATAATAAGAACAAAACGAGTCTTCGTATGGGAGAGTTTGGCGCAGGTAAAATTTCCGCCGCTAGGTGCGCAGTGTTCCAAAAAATTAATTTTTAATTAAAACATTTTGAGGTAAGTGAATAATAAAAGATAAATATTTTACTTAGTTAGGTAGTTATTTTAAATTTGGTTGATGATTATTCCAATAATTATTTTGTTCTTTAAAATAAGAAATAGAGAAAATCCTGTACACATGCGACACTAGCGCTTATTTAGTGGCGAAAAATTTCAGTTGCCAGACTAAAAGCATTGAGCTTCCCAACCTGAGTAGAATAACGTTAACACTGCTAAAACAATAGTGTTGCCATGTAAATGAAGTCACGTGACACGTTTCCTTGATATAATTGGTTGAAAACGAAAACAAGCAAAGAAACACGTAAAAAAAAGTAGCACTATTCCAATGACCGAAAAATAGTAGACGAGTCAGCAAAACTGCACGTAGGACGGGTGCGTCCAGCAGTAAGCAAAATCCCAGTTCATTTTTCTCAAACCATTTCCTTCTTTAACATATAGTAAGTAGGCTCCGCTATATATTTGATTATCTTCAGTTTTGTTACTCCTAGTTAATATCCAGGGTCACATCCTAGTAATTTTTTCTACTTTCCTGGCATTATTGTTTTAATTTAGTTGGTTCCTTTTGTGGGTTTTGGTTATTTTCCCATTATGCTTTGTATTTATCATTATTTCTTTTTACAGTTCATTTGTTTGTCTTTACCTGCCCGTTACTGTGGAAGAACGAATCTCGTTGGCACACATGTCCTCTGTTTTTTGTTTACTGTTCCTTTTGTATTCGTACCTTTGTAAAACATGTCATTGAAATAATAAACAAACTATAAAATCAAATCAATCAATCAAGACTCCGCGTGTAGGACATCGTAAGGAAAGTCTATCCGTATGCGGCGGGCTTTACGCTTTGCTGGCGGTGTATGAACAAAAAAAAACATATAAAAATTGATTTAATAATAGAAGGTTAACAGCGTTTCCAGTGTGAATCTCGGAAATGTAATTTTTTTTGTGTTGTGTGGATAAAAAAATTTAATGCGCCGTACGCCTGTCAGCTTGAGTAATTTTCAAAAAAATGAATTACCTCACACTTCCGATCGAAAGCATCATCGCTTGAAAGTTAATTGGCTTCAAACACCCTCCCGCCACTGTCGTTTTGGAAATTCTTTGACGTGTCACAGCGCGCCCTGTCAAGATGTATAGTTGTCGCTGTGTGAGCAACCGAATGGGGGATTTTCTCATCACTCACGTTTAATTAGAAGCCGTCACTTCACATCGCGCTTGTCTGCCTTTTAATCTCCTGTGCAGGCATGCGCGACCCGGATACAGCAGTAGATTATCCTTCCTGACCGAGCGACACCTCTGACCCTTGCCCTTACCATACAGGGGTTTCTCCCCCTTTTTTTTTTTTTAATCCCCGTGACACGGTGTTATGCAGCGGTGATCTCGTTTCAACATCCGATGACGTGGAAGAGTTGGAATATTCCCCGTCACACGCAGGTGGAATTGAGATCAGACGCTTAACAAAGCCACGCACAGAGAACCTTGTCGATTAAGGGCCAGTTTTATCAACATGGTGTCAATTTTAGTTTTCTCTACAGTATATTCTTGATTTCTTGTCACTTTTTTGAAGCCGCTAGAATTATAAATTCAGTCTATTCCTCCACCTCATGCAAACAGATATTAACCAACAGTAAAAGGACAGCACACCGCATTTGTACGCACTCAAGTTAATAATATTTCGCATGGGAACTATTTATTTCTACGCATTACCAACACATCTATATTCTCCCTGATTTCATTCTTATTAATTATAGGTGTAATATTACAATTAATTAATAAAATATAAGTTAACATTCGAGATAGCCAAAAATATGATTATTTTATATTCACAGAAATAAAGAACTCGTGTGGTACACAACATAACTAGGAAACAACCAAACACGTCATTCCAAACGTGTGTATTAGCTGCGATTTGTTTATAACAGCCTGTTAACCTAACCCATGGCAAAAAAACCGAACTGCGTTTTATCACCACATTTATACCGGTGAGTATAAAATAATACCCCAAATTTGAAGGTCTATAATATCAAAACAAAAAAACCTACAACCTTGATTGACCAATCAAATCAACCGTGGAACCGTGAACTTTGTTTACCATACATTTATAAATGTTCAATGTGACCACCACGAGCGGCCCGAACGACATCTACGCGATAATCAAACTCGCTCCTCACTCTTGTTAAGGTGCTACGGTTTGGATGGCGTCCGTAATTCTCGTTTTGAGGTCGTCAATGTTAGCCAGTAATGGTGGACTAAACGCTTGATAATTTATTTACCCCCATACAAAAAAATCGCACGGGGTAAGATCCAGGCTTCTTGGGGGCCAGTGATGAAGAGCCTGGTCACCAGCTGCTCCTCGACCAATCCAGCGTTGCGGCAACGTCTCGTTCAGGTATCAGTGAACAATTGCCAATGGGGTGGCGCACCATAAAGGAAACATGAGACCATCCCATTCACATTGACGTGTCGAATGAGAGCTCGCTACCCCCTCACCACCTTTGGTGCAATATTCTACACTTGGTTACGCTTTTTTTGCATGAGGCGGAGGAATATCCTGGAAGTATAACTTTTAATAGGACTTCAGAAAAGTTGGAAGTAACGGAGAATGGACTAAACAATTGACCCTAAGGCTGTCAAAGAGACAAAATATTTTGTTTTCCATATGTTTGCGACTTTTAGGTTTTTCTGACTGGATATAAATTTTTCACTTGATTTAAATATAATACTGGTAATGTTTTTACCAAAAGTGTGAGCACGTCAACTTGAAATTTCGATTTCAAAAAATTTCAACAATCCATTTTAAAACAAAGTTTGGTGTCATTTAACGTGTTTATCAAGTTCCACGGGTGGCATTTTTTTATTTCTATGAATTTAACCACTTAGATTACCTGCGGTAAAGTTTTAACTTATTAGCTAGTTAAATCTTAAAGTTAAAACTGAAATACAGTCCTGCTACATAACAAATTTCGAAGAAAACGTTCTTCGTGACATTCTGATGCAACAAGTAAACTTTTTTGAGCAGAATTTCGACGTTTTAAATTGTATAGTTTCGAGATTTGCAACAAAAAATTCTAACTTATGGGGGCCGCGGTGGTGTAGTGGTCAGACTATGTGCCTCCCACCTAGACGAACCGGGCTCGATTCCCGGTGGGGCCGCTCCCGGACTTTCGCATGTGGGAATCAAGCTGGACGATGCCGCTGGTCAGCAGGTTTTCTCAGGGATTTCCCGTTGGCCACGCCCCTTCATTCCGGCACCGCTCCATACTCACCTCACCTCACCCTCATCGGCTATCCAGATCTTGATGTTAAGAACCGCCCAAATATCTTCACTCACTCACTCTAATTTATTATTCATATCATTTGTTTTATTCGTTTTTGAAAAGAAACTTTTCGTCACTGACACTTTCGGCTGTTACTTTATATCACCACGGGGAAAAATATTTCACATGCTTAAAACGTAGAAAAATAATTTTTGTCTCTTGATCGCCCTTAAGGCACAATGTCAAATTTTGTGTTCAAAGTTGCTACCATATGACCATAAAGCTTACGTAGAAGAAAACTGGATAGTGAAGTAGGGTTTGTAACTCCTGGACCGAATCCCGTTAACTGAACAATGCGCATTATCTACAATAACATTACTTTATTCTCTCGACACAAGCGCGTCTGTGTCATTATATTTTTCTGCCAGTTTTGCGCATCAACCGCACGTGCTGACGTCAGGTTGGTACGAATTGTCGGTAGGAGGGTGCCAGATGTTCGTTTATTTAGTTAAATATCCTCTACGTGTCCCCTTCTTCAGCAGGATTAGTGTACGTATTGAGGTTCACATATGGAGGCTGCCCAGTCCCCTACACGTCTCAGTTGTCGTCGTTGAAAAAAGTCTGCTGTTTTCCTTGATGTTTTCTTCTGCTCTAATCCAGTTTCTGTTCTCAGTTCTGTGTTTATTTTCACCCCTTGTGTCATCCAGAGTTTCTTGTCTGTATCTCATTAATGGTTGTTCGTTTGATAACTCGTTCTAATGTTTTTGTCTAATTTCCTTTGCAATAACGGAATTTTTACTTTCTGCGAAGTGTGAGCTATTTACATATTTGGCGATCACACATAACACTGTCCCCTTTCATTGTATTAATTTTTCGTTACCATTTTCAATTATTTACTGCCGCTGCGAAAATAATTCATAGAATACATTAAAAGTTTGAAATTGTATTAAATTTGCATACATGGCGTGCAGCCTCCGTCTCTGTTTTCAGCCAACATGGCGAAACAAGCTTACGGCAGTCCCGTTCTCAAGTGCAGTGAAGCGTTTCTTTGGTAACGGAACAACATTTCGCGGGTTTACTAATAACTGCGTCCATGTAGGGGATATAACATTCTTCGTCACTGGTTAGGTACTCCGAGAAATAAGAGTCATCCATGAGTTCGAGTGCGAACTCGCCACACCAGTGCGTGTGGCACCCGGTTATTGTCTGTCTCATATAATTTGGCGACATTTTTACAGTCAGTGAGTGGCAACTTGATGTATACGAAACAAACAAAGTGCCATTTACAAAATCCTGTATCANAGAATACGAAACAAACAAAGTGCCATTTACAAAATCCTGTATCAGCTGATGCACGAACGAGCAAAAGTTAATATTACGTTGGCTATTCTGAGTGCACTGCCGACGCACATTAGACAAGCAGAAAATACGCGATAAGAAAGAGTTCCTAGATTAATTAATACATTTTATTTTACGAGGACACAATACAGTGGTTGTTATTGTTACAAACTGAACTTCGTGATAAAGTAGTAATGTATAGGTGTTCAAAATGAAATGCANTATTGTTACAAACTGAACTTCGTGATAAAGTAGTAATGTATAGGTGTTCAAAATGAAATGCACAACAAAACGATCCGTATCCAAATGAAGCGCAACTTCAAAACCGTTTACAACGTCGTATGCCCTCTTTCCAATCATGCTTTCCAAACATGCTTTATATTAATTCCAAAAGCATACAGAAATATTGCATAATATTTTTAAATAATTTTTTCTAATAATTTGACGAAATATATTTTAAATTCGTGTAGTTCCGAGCAAGTAATAGAATAAAAGTCAACTTTTAAAAGGATGCTATCTATTGAGCAAAGGAAANAAATTCGTGTAGTTCCGAGCAAGTAATAGAATAAAAGTCAACTTTTAAAAGGATGCTATCTATTGAGCAAAGGAAACTGCTCTCCCCTCGCTGTCATGGTGTGCGCGCCATCTATCATCTCTTTCCCGAAGCATTACCAGCCAGAGAAGAAAGCTTACATGCTAACAGTTTTCGAACAGATACCAATGGTTTTATTTTTCTGCGAGCTCTGCATCATTTTTAAAGCAACATAAATTCTGTGTAGAGCGATTTTGAGTACTAGTAATTTCTATTCAGCCGGTAATCGTTCGTCTACGTAAATTATACGCCATATTGTTCTCCCAAAAAAACCATTTCCTTGTTTTCGTGTTAACGAAGAAAGTGGGACACACGTGAATAGTTTTTAAGCAATTGTAACGTTATTGGAAGTCACATATTGCCAACTCGAATATATTAGCTATAACGTCGAAAGTGTGATAATAGTTACAACTACCGTCTCTCAAATGTAAACCCAAATTCACTGTTTCAGACAAATTAAAGAAGAGTTAGCAAACATAAATTTTTTCCAAGGTTTTATATATTGACTTTTATAACGTACTAATATTTTTAGGCAGATGTCAGTCTAAAATATCTACACGTTTGTTTAGCGTTACAGTACAATGGCAAGTGGATAAGCTGACAGCGTGTTGACAAAAAAATACAGCCACCACTTGACGCACCAGCCGATGGCAAAAGGATACATAAACGAAAAAAAAAAACATTAGCGCTACTTTCGTCGAACTGTCAGAATCTCGCCAACTTACATGAGACAGACTTTACTCGTTGCTTCCGAGTAGCTTCGATGAAGTCAGAAGCGTCTATCGTGCGGCTGAACTAACAAGCGATCCCTTAAAGGGATGATGCGGCTCTTCCACTTTGGGACGTGGGGCGGGGAAGACAGGCACACTCAGTACAAACAACTACGGACCGTCTGCTACACATTCGGAAATGTCAAAAACGGTAGTGTAGTTTCCCCATCGATCATCGTATGGCGTACAAGGTTCCAATGGCATATGCTCTCCGAGTATACATATACATCACAGTGACATTTGTTATGATGTGCATTCGAGGAGTCGAAGAACTTGTATTTACAACGACATGTTTTAAACGACGGTGATTTGATTAACGGTAAACATTTACAGTTTTTTTTGTGGCGTTTGGTGTGCAACATAATATGCATGTTTTCAAGTGGCGTTTTTCTTGGTGTCTAATTAAGTTTGTTCTTAACAAGAAATATTGCTTACCGTGAGCAATTCTTGTATTTCCGTAGTACAGACAGCAGTTTTCTTGCGTAGGCACTTATTATCTGCCGGCATAAATGTTTTAAATTTTGTGATGGACAACGCACAAATGACAGTCATATTATACTATTATTCTGCTCCTTATCTTTCCTTTTTTTCCCTGGTGTACATATTTTTTTACCTGTTAGATTTTATACACTCACTTTCTATTTTATCCACCGATTTCCACGTCGCAGCTGATGCTCGTGTCGTGGCATTTTAAATGGGGCAAGCCAGTCTTCCAGAAACATTTTCATTATCAAAAAACGCATTTACATAACAAATAATTTATCGAAGTTCTTCACGTGTTTTATTCGAGTATACTATTACTTACTGTATAGAGAATACCTCTCGCAGGAATGACGTGTTCTCTTTACATGTGTGCAGACTATACAGGAGGTATCGGTGACAGTGTTGCTTCTCTGTGATTGGCTCGCTAGACCTTCTCCGCCTTCTTCCTATGTAATTGAGCATAGGCCAAGACCCGCGACAGCATTCGTCCCAGATAACTTGTTGACGTTGCTGAATTATAATAAATTTCTTACCAATCGTTTCCAGAATACCTTCCACCCAGTTCCCAATCATTGCTCGACCAAGAATAGTTTTATTTCATTATTTCTTACCAAACACTTCTTCGCTCTCAGTTTGAACATTTGCGACAGTGGACCATGGGAAAGAGACAGTGCCTAAAGTTTGGAGTACCAATGATTTGGAGGGAACCACAAAACCATCACAATGACTGCTACTTTTGTCTCATAAATATCAAAGGTATTAATCGGAACAATAGACACAAATGGACATATCCTAACCTAGGTTATTGTAGTGAAGAACAGGGAGAAAGATTCCATCAGGACATAAAAACTACGGAAGATTGATATCAAGGGCGATGGAATAGCCACATGATGGCCGACTACTGTTGGAGTCTTCAGCGAGACTGTCCAAGTAAACTCCATGCTAGAAAGTCGTATAAAAGAAAATCATTAAGTGATAAGTAATGAATGTGTGTATAGCTACTTCAAAAATAGAAAACATAGCCTATCTCAAAAACTATATCTGATAGACGAAATCTAATGGCTTTTTTGGATTCTGCACCCAAAACTTACCCAGGAACAGTTGAAAAATCTTTGGCACCAAAATGGCTGTTGGCCAGTATTATTATTACTTTAATTACTTTTATTTACTGTTTTTTTTATTTATGGTGGTAAGCTTACAAAATTTCCATTATGTTTAAAAAACCTCGTGCTATACAGGTAAAAAATACACACTAAAATTAACAAATAATATATTGCTGAAATATGCATCAAAAATTAATTTTGAAAAATGGTTTTTACTAACAAGTTTTAGTCGTATATTTTTCATAGAACACAATGGATAAAATTTTAATAACAGTATTCTTGTAAACTAATTATATGAAGTTGGAAAAGTCTTACTATTTATTTATTTAGGCCTACTGGCTTTTTATTGTTGTTAAGTGGTTTTAGGGAAAACAGCTTACATTGAGGAAAAGGCTTTTCACACATATGAGAGATGTAATTAGAGACCATAAAATATGATCACTTCATTTGTGTATACGCTAATATTTTTAAGTGTAATGAAATACTTTTGTAATCGTATGAGAATTGATTAGAAATGTACTAAAATGTCTAAGTAAATAACACACACACGAGAAAGCAAGGACCAGATCCCGTCTTTCTTAGTATGGCGTGGTGCTGAAGCAGCGATGAATGCCCAAATGTTTTAAGGTTGTTGGATACCAAACAAAATAACATTTTCGCGAGAAAAAAAAATTTACACTTCATATTTTTTTAAAATAATTTGATGCAAATCACAGCTTTTTCTGTTTTGCTGGAGCCATAATTACAACTACTAAATAATATATAGTGATGAAAATATTTACTACTTTAACTAATGTTGTGGGTTACTGCTTGACATATATGAAATCGCTAAATAACAGTTCATACATTTAAAAAAAAAATTTAAAAATATGCAAAAATTTATGAATTTTTAACTTTATATATGTCTTTTTATTTGGTAATTATGTATGTGTCACAAAGTAGTCCATGGGGTTAGTTTACTTTGTAAATTTTTTCATATGCACAACTTAGTATTTGTTATTACGGCTGCAACAAAACAGAAGAATTTTGTGTTTGGCGTCAAATTATTAAAACAATATAAAGCATAAAATATTTTTTACCAAGCAAAATATAATTACATACAATGCGTACGAAATGAACACTGTTTGGTACAAATGTAAAATTACTAATTTTTTGTGGTCCGACACCCTTCACATTTACTCAGACATGTCTTTTACTTTAGGGTCTGTGGATAATAAATATGCCATAGTTGCGCATATTTTGTAATCTGTTGTCAAATTTGATCTATGCCATTTTTACTTTATCTTCAAGAAATTGCAGCAGTTAAGGCTCAACCAGCAAAGGATGAAGTTGTTAAAATCAGTACCTACAGTTCCACGATACAAGACTTTCTTANTATGACCTCCTTATAGGATCCAGAGTAGTCGCCCTTCGCAAAACGGACAGCAGCTAGAAGAGTTTGCAGTGACTCAGAAAGGTGTTGATAGGTCTCCACGGGTATCTGGAGCCATGTCTGCAGTGCATCCCACAACTGTTGAAAGGTGCGTGGCAGACTAGACAGAGGGCGAACAATATGATCGAAGTGGTCCCACAGATGTTCAACTGGATTGAGATCAGGGCTGTTTGGGAGACAGGGAAGAACTTTGAACTCTTGATCGTGCTTTTCCAGCCATGTGGGGGCACTTCTAGCCGTGTGGCAAGGCACATTAACGTACTGGAAGATCCCATCCTCCCGAGGAAAGACAATCATCATGTACTGGTGGACGTGATCGCCGAGGATGGATTCATAAACAAATCGATGCATCAGTAGAAGAATGCGATGGCTCAATAGCTTTTTTTTATGCAGAATATATTTTTACAAATTTTCTCGTGTGCATGCTGAAAAGTTATTAACCTCGTTTATTTAATTTTGTGCAGTGATTGGTAGCTAGTGTGTCAAGTCCCCTCGCCAAAAGTTCATGCTTGGCCTGCCAACAAGCATCGGAGCAAATCAGCACCGAGTGCTATTTGGCAACCAGTTGCAAATTCTTTTAAATGTAAGTGCTAGCACCATCCATGTAATTAAATGAACAAAATGTCGTGTATTGGTTCGTGTATATGTTTTCGACACGCAATTGACCTTTTTGTAGGTCACCACTGGGCACAGTTGCAGGTCCTACCAATTCCTGGAGTTATCTCTTCAGTCGGCTTGCGGTCCTTTCTGTACGGCCGTAACGAAACCCACGCATCTATGCTTCTATATAAGCAGTGAGTATTTACGACTGCAAGAATAATAATATGTCTAATGTTTATTAGACATTTTTACGTTATGAGGTTAACTTGTGTTCAGGTGAAGAGACTTCCGTTGTAGGGCGTCAGCGAGTCCCATTTTGCCCAAGTCACGGGAGTCCCTAGCAACACAGCCTATCGTTGTTAAGAGGGTGACTACAGTCGCCTTTTTCTTATTCTGGTATGTATCTCCCTCGTTTTCATACAAACTGTTCATTACTACACTCATTGTCAAAAGAGTTTTAAAAATAAATAATTAGCCCATAGCTTTAAATATATAATGCCGAATGCCACAGCAAGACATATTCCTATTGCTTATTTAAAAAATGCCACAATACTGTTAAGCAGTAGAATTTCATAATTTTTCATATATTTTGTGATAGCAAAATGTCATAATTTTTTTTACACAAAATTCCGACAAAGTTAATAGCTTAACATACACATTATCTTTTCGTAAAATAATACATTTATGGTGTGAAACACACTTACGAATTTTTTTAATACACGTGACGCTTCGGAACCTATGGAAAGCGTTTCAGTGCATCCATGGCACAAGAAGCAACCAATTATAAAAACAGTTGGTGTGTCAACAGCAACCAATATTATTGCCCAAGGAAAGTCGCTGTCGGTATTGGCACCAGCTTCTGGACTTACACAGCAAAGATTATGATGCAACATGTCAAACATGAACGAGATAATATATTAAGGGGTTAATTGATGGTAGGGTAGTTTTGTATACACTGGTTTTTTTTTTGCAAATATATATATATTTTATCAATTTTAGCTTCATCCCCAAACATTTTTTGCATAATTGCTGTTAAACTGTCGTCACCACATTATTAATCATATTTGTTGGTGTTGGAGGTTTTTTTGCTGACGTCTTCAGCATGCGGCCGTATCGATATGGGAACTTCGGGGGGTTTCCACCTTCTTTTGCTCCCTACTGTCTCAGGTGTAAGAACAATAAAGCCGATAGGGTTACGTTGTGGTTTCTGTTTGAAATAATTTGCAATCCGAAAGTCTGGCCTGAAGCACGAGAGGATGTGTATACGTAATCCCTGTAGGGAAGAGGAGCAAGTCTGTGAGAAGTGTGCGAGACAGATTGGGCGCAAGGATAACTTGGAGCATCACCCGAGGAGCTGTAATGGCACAGTCCGGCAGAAATCAGCTGAAAAATGCAAATTTTGTACTCCATTAGCCAACGAGAGCGACGCCCGAATACACGAAAAGGGGTGTAAATTAAATCCGGTGAAGATTGTGAGGACTGCGGCCAAGAGTATTCCAGGGCAGATGAATTAAAGAGCATGTCAAGAAGTGTGCAGGCCCGGCACCCCCACCAGCGAGGAATGCCAGACATGATGGCGCCCGGCAAGAGCTAGTACCAGCAACAACACCAGTACCTCATCCAAGGATCTTCCTGGGCCGGACAACCTACGGCCCATTGATTTGTGCTGGCCGAGACTGCATTTAGAAGGAACCTGAAAACCTATGTGGCAGAAAATACAAGTGACCTGGCCAAGGACGCGTGCTCATATGTGGAAGAAATTATAAGGAGTAACATCAACCAGCTGCAGGAAGAAGTAATTGAAAATGGGCAAATTAAATTCTATTTGTTCTTGGAGTGTGAACATGAAAAACCTGAGCCCCATGAAAATGAAGTATACCAACTTGCCTTCAAGACCAAAAAATAGCCTATTTACAATGAATATGATGTGGAAGAAGCTGTAACGGCCATTCTAATCAAAATATTACAGAAAGAAGAGGAGTACATGACAAAGGGATCTGTATGGACACTCACTGCAGTAAAGATAATGCAGCTCCGAATTAATAAATTTGACCCCATGCGCGCATCCATCTACATTGATTTGCCAGCACCTTTCAAAAATAGGAACGCCGTTATACACCCGAAAATGAGGATCACGAATTCTTTAAGTGGGTCATACTCGCCAGATATGTTGAAGGCTGGAATCAAGAAAGAGTAAATAATAGAAACAGAGAACTGGAAAGCAAGTTCGATTTTAGTGGTATTGAATTTCCTACACCTCTGCACCAGATATCTAAACTTGAAAAACAAAATCTTGGAGTGACAGTAAATGTATTTACATTTAATGATGAAATGAAGTTAGTACCACGACGAGTCTGTCATGTAAAAAAACTCTATATTTTGACTTCCTTCTCCTCACCACCGAAGATAATGCACATTTCACATACACACAAAATTTTTCTCGCCTTATGAGGTCTCAAGTGACTACTCACACAGAAAAAAAACCATGTTTGTAAAAGGTGTTTCACACACTACGATCACCAGTTCCGAGTGACATAAAATACAGGAGAAGAGATGTTGGTGGAGTACACAAAATATTGCAGTCCTCATGCTACTGCACGCATTGAAATGCCAAGCCACAACAAGAAGGGGAGACAGACAACATTCATTTAAAAAACTATCATAATGCCAACAAGATGTCCATTGTCATCTATGCAGATTTAAAAGCCATGCTCCTACCCATCCAATCTCGCCAATCCTGCCAATCCCCAGACATCCAGCACACACTCTTATCAGAAGCACGAAGCATAAGGTTTCTGTTATTTTGTTCAAGTCGACCACGACATCATATCTGCAACCAAAACCGTAAGACTAGCAACATGGCCGAAAATGTACACTAGGGAAGATGCTGCCAAGGAATTTATCGAGGAAATAGCAGACATTGGAGTCAAGGTGAAGGAAATTTATGATGAGATCGAATCCATGAAGCCGCTCAACAACATTGAATCATGACATGGCCGATACGTGCAGCTACTGCGAAGAAAAATTCACCAATGACAACCAGATGGTAACGGACCACGACCACTACACCGGAAACTATATAGGGCCTGCATGCAACAATTGCAATCAACTCTGCCACCGCCCCAAGAGACTGCCCATCTTGTTCCACAATTTTACACATTATGAGGACTTTATTATAAAACATCTGGGCTATGACGAAAAATATATATACTTCATCCCGCATACAGAGGAAAAGTTAATCACATTCTCTAAATCACTGGGGGAGATATTTACACTTCAATTCATCAACACCTTCCACTTCTTGTCCGCCAGCCTACTCACCCTAGCCGAAAACCTGCCAAGACACCAGCTGAAAAACACTGAGAAGTTCTTGAGTCCAGACGAGCTGGAATCAGTAGGGAGAAGGGGAGTGTTCACATGCGATTACATAGAGAGCTTGCAGAAACTTTATAGATGCATGTGCCCCCCAGCGATAAATTTCACAACAGATTGACAGACATGGCCATAAGTGAAAATGATTAGGCTCATGCACTTAAAGTGCGGGAAAAATTCGACTGTAAGACAATATAAGGTTATTTCAATGTTTATTTGAAGACAGATGTATTGCCGTTAGTTGACAATTTTGAAAACTTTAGGAAACTGGGCCTCGAAACCTATGGCCTGGACTGTGTCCGTTAAGTGAGCACGCTGAGCTTCTCATTAGATTTCAAGCTGAAACACACCAAGGTCGAGCTGTAACTATTAGTAGATTATGACCAGTATTCATTTATTGAATAAAGCATTAGAGGTGAAGTGGTACAATGTGTGAAGCGCCATGGAAATGCCAATAACAAGTACATCCCATCCACGTACGATGCCAGCAAGCCACGCGTCTACCTCCAGTATGCAGATGCCAACCATTTGTATGGATGGGCGATGTCACTACGGCTCTTCATATGTGGCTTCCAGTGGGTCAACTCCATCACCGACATCATGATGGTGCCAGATGTTGGACTGCTTGGCCACATGCTGGAGGTAGACGTATAATGTCCGGCGGAAATCCATGACTCGCACAAAGACCTGTCATTCTTGCCCATCAATGAGTGTTTCCTCCAGGTGGCAAGAATAAAACTTTATAGACGACATTGAAAGCAAAAAAAATTACACAGTACATTACATTAACATGGGCTAAAAATAACCAAAGGTCATCGTGTGCTACAATTCAGGCAAGATACATGGCTCAAATCCTACATCGACCTCAACGCTGAACAAAGGCAGGCAGCCGGCAATGATTTTGAAAAAAAAAATTAAGCTGATGAACAACGCAACATTTGGTAAATTCATGGAGAATAAGATGAAACATTAAGTCACGGAATTAGTATGCAATGAAATAATACTGAAAAAAAATTATTTCAAAGCTCTCCTTCAAGTGTAAAGCAATTTATTATAAAAATCTATCCTTAATGAAAATGAAAAAAAAAATCAGTAGTGTTTGTAAAACCCATCTACGCTGGCTTTTTAGTACTCGACATCTACTAACATTAATGTATAGGTTCCATCACGATGTTGTGAGAAATAAGTACAAATAGAGTATAAATATCCTCTACACAGACAGGGACTCATTAATTTATGAAATTGAAAAACAGGATTATTAGGCAGACCTGGCCGCAGACCCCACTCTCATGGAAGATATAGATGCCAGCGCCTACCCATCCACTAGTACCTGCTACTCCCCAACCAACATGAAAGTGGTGGGGAAATTTAAAGATGAGTGCGGGGGTGAAATTATGAGCGAGATAGTGGGGCTGCATTCCAAAATGTGTAGTTGTATATGTGGTGGCAAAGAAACCAAGAAGGCAAAATGAGGAAAAAGCATGAACTAGCTCTGCAGGGGAGTGGGGGATCCTGGCATGTTCAAAATAATGTCTCTTTCCCTGAGTGTTGGCCGAATGAGACCGGGATGCAAGGGCAGTTCCTCACCTCGGGGGTGTCAAATCAGAGGCGATTTCACTCTCCCCACATCCTCCAGCTATAAATCTCTCATTTGCTTTTTCCCAGGGGGCATGGATGGAATGTTTAATCTGAAGCGATTTCACTCCCCCGTCTTACCAGAGCTAAAAATAATTATTCACTTCGGTGACAGTAAAAATTATTACATTTTTAAAAACACAAGATTTTTTCAAGCTACAGAACGCAAGGATGTATGGGCTGATATGCAGAGAGAGAGAGAGAGAGAGAGAGAGAGAGAGAGAGAGAGAT
>NQII01016378.1:0-14855 GCA_002778355.1 Clitarchus hookeri
TGGCAACTCGATACGTGTCGCAACGAAGACGATTACAGCACTCAATCGCTGGGCTATTAGGCAAGTCTGTGGGGCGGTAGACAGCATGCCAGCTGCGCAGGTAAAGTTTCTGAATCCCAAAACTAAAGGGCCCGTTTGCCAACATAGTTGTCAAACCAATGTGGCTTAGACCCATTATCAGCACACCGTTTATTTAACCCTCTACTGTCCAAATCAATTACTAGTGTTTAAAAACTAAAACATTCACACGTTGCGTTTAAGATTGAGTTGCTAAACACCAATAAGGTTAAAATTTTAAAATTATATTTCTTTTTCATAAAAAATAATTGTGTTGCTTTGAAGTCACACTGGGTAGTTAACACCCACGTGCAAAATGAGCTCATTTATTTTTCTTTTGTAAGAAAATATCAGAGGAGGGAAATACAAAAGATAAATTTGAATAATGATAGAATTGGCACGTGGCGTCAGAGCTACAGTAGACAGTAGAGGGTTTAACACGTGATTTAAAATTTAAAAAAATGCATTTGCCACGAGTATAGTTTCGAGTAAAAAATTCATTTTTTAATTAATTAAGGTTTTTTTTGGCAATTGAAATTTTAATAACGTACCCATCTGCATCAGAGGCGTGGCATTTCGACAGTTGTGCTTCTGTTTCAATGCGCGGACGACGGACATAATTAACCTCATCTTCAGTTTGTGCGCGAAGCAGTCCGTCATCTGCACGCACCTGACTGAGCGTCGGACGTTCTCGGACATTTTTCCAGCGATGCGACGCCAAACGCAACATTTGCAAGAAATGAGTGACGTGCTGCAGACAGGACTGCCACTACCAAGCACACGAGTTACTGACCATGGAAATATGTTTTTGGCATCGCATGAAGAGAACTTGTGCAAGGAACTTCGCGTCGTGTTTCTGTGTATCGAACTGCAACTGACGCAACTTGCTTTGATTCCTTCCTGAAACAACATCTTCAGGGAAAAGTACGCGTTGGACGATTTCTCGTTCCGTGTGACTCCGCATTCACCTGGCGTTGAAGCCGAACAAATCGTGTTACCATAAATGATGCATTTTTAATGTTGTGACGATCGGCGGTTAGAAGTAGTGGTTCCTCAGGTGTAGGAGAATTCAGAACTTCAAGAGCTTATTTCTGTCTAGCTCACTTGACCGGACACTAGGTCGAAGTGGAATCGATGAACTCGATTTATTATTTATGTAGCTAATGACAAGCACAGTGTTTCCTTTTCAGCAGAANTTCAGCAGGTGAGAAGTATCACCAGACTACGCGACCGTAGTCACCGAAAGATTTACTTTTCAAGGTTGTCTGTTTTGTAAACTGCACGCCCTTTAATAGAGTTCAAATTTTTCACAAGTATTTATCATATTTAATTTAAAAAATAAACATCCTGTATGATTTAATTTGTTTAATAAAAATTTTCAAACTCACTTGTGTGTAGATTAAGAATTTTATTTTTTTATAAGTGTAACATTAATTCCATCAATAAAATCAAATTAATCCTTAACAATAATTCCAAGAAAAGGATACTAAAATATTGAATTATGTAATAGTCATCCACGATATCAGTAAATGTGTAGATACTGCAAAATTAAATAACTTCACATCTGAAAATCTAAATGTTAAGCAAAACTCAATCCGAGAATTATTTTTTTAAATAAATAAACCTCTCGTACTATATACTTTCACAGAATCTTTACTAAAGAGAGGACAATCAACATTTAAATTGAGGAAAGCATTTATGTGAAATACGAGAAGTTACTGATACAAAGGTAAGTATTTGGCCTATATTCCAACAAATATAAAAAAATTTACAAATGAGATGTATTTTTTTCGACTTAATCTAACTCTGTGAATATATTGCATTGCACATTTACAAAATATACAATATATATTATAAAAACACTAATTTAATTCATACCTTTATCGATAATCATATATTAATCAAATTGTATGTGCAATTTTAGTTTTTTAAATGGCGAAAATTTTGAAAACTGTGAAGGATGTGAACCAGTTAATGAAATTTACGATGTTTGTTCCTCATTACACTTTAGAACAATCCCAACGTTGTCTGAATAAGATGAATGGAAAGAAATTATATTGTTATATTGAGATTGATTAATTATTTATTTCAAAAACCTTATTTAAAAAAAAATTACATTACTTAATCTGTACTCCTTAACCAATTTTTATGAAATATATTGTTAATTGTTTTATTTTTTTCATTTATTACCATTTTTGTAAATTTCAACTTACAAATTTTATAACTTTATCTAAACACTATATGGCTGTAAATAATTAAAAATTTCTACACAATTATCATTTACAAAATCAATAAAACACACTTCCTTAACCAGTAAGTAATAAATGGGGTATAACAAGAATATTTTAAATATTAAAATAAAATTGAGTGTCAATCAACTTTTGTTGACAACATACTGCATTTATTTAGACTGCAAATAAAATAGCTCCCAATAAATATCGAAAGAATTAACCATATTAAATTATTTACTGTTCATAATTTTTCGATTTTGCGTTTTGCTACAATCTTTTATTGAAACATGTTTAATAATTATTAAACGTTCTCCTAGTATTGTCGAAATGTTCTTCCATTTCATCAATATTTATAAAGTTAGAAAAAGTAGGCTCAGAATATCTTTCTTCCATGTGTTAATAGGTCGTAGGCCTTGACATGACTATGGTAGAGCGATATTTATAAAAATGTCTTCCTCGCGTTGATCATCTCTTGTTAGATACTGAAAACGGTTCAACCTCATCTAACGTGTATTTGAACTTGATGATTCCAAAAGGTGCCTCGTATCTCAGTCATTTAATTTCAAACCATTTTATTTTATTACCTTCTATATCAGTAGTCCGTTTAGCAAACACGTTTTTGGGTATCAGCGCTGAGTAAGCTAAAAAAGCATTTTGTTTCATTTCTACTACTTCAAACTGTTTCTTTCCTCTAACTATCCTAACAAATTGGAACCAATCGCTCGGTACCACGTTGGGTACACACTTTGTACATTTAACTTTTTCGATACGAGCTTGATTGGGATCGCATTCAAGAAGTGTATGGCGTGGCAGAAGAAAATGTCAATGATCTTTGAAGTTTGACCCGTGTGCACTGCCAAGCTGAGCACCACGGCCATATTAACTTTGCGTTTCTGGCCACCATCCATATCTGAGCAGGTAATAAACGAAGAAACTGAATTGGGAAGTCTGAATTTCTTTGTAAACACAAGAAGCTCTCTGGTCAGAACCCCTTTCTCCTATAGCCTCATGCCGCGCGTAACTTCAAGAACCCCCTTCCAAGGAGCTATTTCTGATTGTCAGAATGTATGTTAACAGAAGCCACTCATAAATTAGCAATACGAGATGACATAAGATGAGTGTTTAATACTTGCTGTAAATCAAATACGATAACTTGTTGCCTTCTTTTTTTCTTTCCAACCCCTAGGCCAGCATTTTCTTTGTAACTTTCGTACTGCTTCACTACTTCATCACACACTGTGTAATTTTTACATTGCTTAATCTGTAACGTAAAGATATACAACATTTTTGCGGGTATCCACCTTTCTAGGCTTAAACTTAATCCCAGTGATTGTAAATATTACTTCTAATGATTCGTGTGAGGCATTCTGCTGCAAGGACCTCATTTCAACATCAACGTTGATTCTTCTTCGTTTTGGAATTCTTGCACCAGGAAAAACGTCTCAAACAAATTGACCTTGCTTAGTAATCGGCAACACACAAAACTAGTATGTTATAATAAAAGAGCTATTTATTTGGAGGAATATTTTGATATGTCACAAAATAAATATGCAGTGCAGGAAGATTTTCATGTTTGAAGTCATACTTTTCAGAAAGAGACACGAGTGTCAGATACTCCAGCTTTCTGACGGTTGTGTGTAAGATATAACGTACGCTGGAAACCTAACCGTATTACAGTATTTATTTTGGGAGATAATTTTAGTATCGTTGTTCAGCAAGCTAAAACATTCTTCAAGTCATAATCCATACTTGTATATCTTAGGTACCCAAGTTCCACAAGATGGAAACTTAGGGTGATATTTGTGAGTGTGCACATACATGTTTGTGTCTTACTGGAACACCTACACTTTACCCACAATTTAATCTGATCTAATGTTCATTTTAGAAATACGTACCAAGCCATCCGCAAAGTTTAATTTAAGCTTAAAATCTGTTGATCAGAAAAGTGCGTTGTGTGTACACTAGAATATACTTGCTGTAAAAAGTTTTTCAAAAAAAAAAGGTTTTTCAAATACAACCTTGGACTGCGTGTAGGTAGTGCAAAATTTTAAAAGGGGCCGCGGTGTCTGAGCGGTTAGCACGCTCGCCTCCCTCAAAGGCGAACCGGGTTCAATCCCTGACCGGGTCACTCCCAGGTTTTTCGCACGTGGAGTTCGTGCCAGACGATGCTGCCGGTCGGAGGGTTTTCTCGAGGATCTCCCGTTTCCCCCGCCCTTTCATTCCGGTGCTGCTTCATACCTCATATCAATCACCCTCATCGGCTCTCAAGACCTCGCTGTTAAGAGCCGTCCAAATCTCTTCACTCACTCATTTAAGAATTCCCTACATAATACGTTATTTTGTTCTCTCTTCCCCCTTCCTTTTTTTTAATTGCATTTAGGTAGGTAACATTGAATCATTATAATCACAAATATAACAACACACAAAATAAAAAAAATACTTTGATGAAGCCTATGCTGGCGAAGGTGCAATGAACAGAGAATGCAGTTTGCAGTGTGCCGCCACTCACCGCCTGAAGAAGCTGGCCTAGCCAGCAACACGTCGTAAGTGCGCATGCGCGCGGGGAAATGTTTTCGTCTGAGTTTTGCGTTTGTGTGTCTGTGTATTCACGAGTATCCACGCTGTGACTACTTGTGTATTGTGACTCATGTTCGAAATGTAGTGAGTAGCCTAGTATATTATTCCCGCCGTATTTAAAGTGGAAAATGTGATTTTCATAGACTCCTGAAAAATACATACTGAATGTCGCATAGCTTGTACAGCTGTACTAGCAAAGAGAAACGTGGTGATTATAACAGAGGCCCACTTAAGACTGGTTTAACACCACATTCCTGTTTAAGTAAATTAGGCAACTGTTTGGAAAAGCATATTTCATCTGTAAATTTTCACTTATTAAAAATAAATACTAATAATAAAATTACAATTTGTTTAGCGCGACCATGGAACTGTCCCACAAGTACAAAGGAGAATAATCTTTAACTTTGCGTTGGCAATGACGTGTATGGAATACACAAGAACATTCCAGACGGCTGTTTGAACCTCAAGCATAATGTGCTTTTCAGCGCAAAATAATATTTCTTACTTGCTTTGTGGTGTTTCTTGCCGCTCTTGGCTGCCGTGTAAAGGCGTTTCTGAACTAATTTTAACATTTTTGGCGTATCTTCTCCGCGGGTTTTCCATGCTTGTAGGTACGTCAAGTCTTGGCAGAACGCTTATTCACAAATTTACTATATGAGTGTATACGTAGAGTTAGAAAGCGCGAATGGTAGAGTTATTTCCCATACGTTCATGCTAGCGTTCCTGCATTTGCTCAGGAAACAGTCAAATGCGTCAGAAACTTCCCAACTTTGTATAGTAGCGACGGTAACCATTCCATATTTGTAGCCAGATATGTGGTATTATTTCCATAAAATATATAGGTTGAAAACTTCCAATTCCGTTTAGGTTTCACCAAAAAAAATTTTACGTAATTTTTAAAAAATTAAATGTGTTAATAATGTGCAAAATTCGTGCTNGTTTAGGTTTCACCAAAAAAAATTTTACGTAATTTTTAAAAAATTAAATGTGTTAATAATGTGCAAAATTCGTGCTCATGTGTATGTGTAAAAAATCATTTAACTTTGATAGCCATAAATTTACATTTTACACTCACAATATGTCGGGTCTTACACTGATTTTTAAATTTGCTGCCAGCTTAACTGGGTTCTGCATGTCATTGCATACTGTGGGGAAGGTGCAGTTATGGGCAATGATTTATTTCATTGGTTGATATCAACAAAAGTTCTCACATTTCCGTGAACTGCCAATATGTACATTGTACACAGATTTTCCCCTTCATGTCTACACTGCAACATCAGGCTGGAAATAATGTTACCTAAGTGGCTATACATTAATACATGGCTTCATTATAGCACTTCCATAATCCAAAGAATACATAAAAAGTAAAAGTGCACAAAAATTTTCTTTACCAGTACATATCTTACATTTATCTTAACTGNATCCAAAGAATACATAAAAAGTAAAAGTGCACAAAAATTTTCTTTACCAGTACATATCTTACATTTATCTTAACTGGTACCTTTGTCTTTTCTGTAATATTTTCTTATTACCTGGTATATATATTAAGATAAGTCTGTAATTATTGGAGCTTTTACAACTGCAGGTTACATTTCTTACCTATCAATTTGTATTGTAAATATGACATTGTGGTACCACCAGGTAAAATACTGATAATTCCAAACTTAATTAAGAATGTATGGCACAATATAAGAATTCAATTTTACAAAATAAGCAACAGAAATTGACATCACAATAACTGTTAAAGTGATATTCCACAACTGCCTGTAAGAACTATTTTTATTTATATTCTTCTCGCGCAATATATTTCAACTCCTGAAAATTGAAAATTATAAAAATATATTACTAGTTCGTATTACTTATCATATATATTACTTATGTACCTAACATATTTAGTTTCATATACAGTAATTCTTTAACTACTCCGTTGCTGAAAACAAACATTTGTCCGCACGCAATAGGTTTAATGTGATTCTTCTACACACATTTCGAAAGACTGTGTTTGTTCATGTGACAGCATGTTAATTGTGATTACTTCATGGTTGTGTAGTACAAAATGTTAATAGCAAATTTTATTTATTTTCCATGTAGCAGAGACAAATCTGTACGGTTAACAAATTGTACCAATACATATTTTCAACACTACTGGAAAATTACTTGGGGATAAACCACAAGTTTACAAATTATGTTGCATGAAAAAATACAATCTTTTTTAAAAATGTGACAGTTACCAACGTAAGAAACAAACAATAACACCGTGTACTGGACATAAACACACCAAAATACAATTTTGATTTCATCAATGAAATAGATATAGACAACACACGTGGCCTATCTGGTTCCAATGATGTGTCATTTAGGTCGAACTGCACTTCTGAGGTGGGGGAAGTTCGTCTTCCCTTTCTTTGGACTTTAGCGCTGGTTTGTGTTGGTACCAGTTGCAGGGAGCTTCTGTGTGGGTACAACGCCTCTCAGCAAACTATAAATGAGAAAAAAATCTGCAACTTTATTATGCTACAAAGTATCACAATCAAGCCAGAAATGTATCAATTTCACAACTTACCAGCTAGCGACAAGGAAATGCATTATAAGGCAAATGAATTTGCATAATCTATGTGGAAATACTGCAGTACAAGTCATACCACAATGGAGTCTTATTATGGATTAGATGTCTCTAATGTTTACCATAATTTAAACTGTAGCCCTGATTACAAGGATTTATTACTGCACAATTTCAATACAAAGCAAAATTATTTCATAACACCAGCTGATGATAATTTAAACTGATGTCTTTCTTGAAATATGAAAACTTTGCTGCCAAGAAAAGTCGCCATTAAAATACAAACATCTCCTTGATGTGTGCATTGTGTGTTTAATGTGGGTTGCCGTGAATTTTGTAAATATATTTGACCTACTTGTCAAATCACATGGCGCGTTCAGCAGGCAAAGAACTGCTGCAGCGCTGCCAGTTAGTGCTGCAAGAAATGTTGCAAGTTCTGCTGAATAAACTGCTGCTAGTGACAATGTTTTCTTTCCAAGAGGACTTTATTTGTTAAGTTTACGCAGCATGGCTTTGAGATATTAAAAGTGATACTTTCGAATGTATCCGTAGAAATTTTGCCATATTTTGTGCGCCTTTTTCATACTGTTGTACGAATATCTCATTTTCCAATAGTAATGTACGCAATTTCATAAACAGCTCAACGTTTAGGCCTAAATATTTCTGAAACCATCCTTGAACTTCATGTAATGTCTGTCTGCTAACAGGGGAGATGCAGCCAAATATTTTTCTGTTGCAATTGCTGCATTGCGGCTGAATGATATGCAGAGTAAATCGCTGCCGCAGCACTTTGTCCACTAAACACCCACGCAGCTAGGCCATTTATTGTTAGCTGGCACTATTGAGTATTTCCATCTTTTAGCATGCTTTTTGACGTTAACAATTTTTAATTACATGATTTAGCCTATTTGTGTTTTTCCTATTCACTTATTATCATAGGTCAGTTTAGGCCGTGTCCCGATTCGCCGAGAGAGTACTCTCTTGCCCACTCTTGACGTCACAGAGAGTCATCTCTGCGCCCCATCTCAGACGAGAGAGCTCGAGAGGGTGAGTGAACGACGATGCACATACGCTGCTCACTCTCGCACGCTTTGTAGCAGACATGCTCTTTTCCAAGTCCAACCTCGAGTATTCATACATATATATTTTGTTTCTGCAGCAGTGTTAGAAATATTTTGTCGACTTAACGTGATAATTTCGCTTGTGAAATGTTTAATACCAACCATATTCCATGTGATACGAAACACAAAGAATTATAAAGTAGTTATGTTCAGGTTTCGTTTAAATTAGGTTAGCACATCTTATTAAACAATCTGATTTTCATATAATAATTTAATTTTCGACCAATCAAAAATAGGCTACGTAAAATAAAAAGTTGATATTTAAAAAAAAAACACTAAATCTGTTTGAGGAATGGGAAAGAAAGAGGAATTTTTTATTTTTCAATATTTCTTACCATTACTATCATAGAAATAATGCCAAAGGCTCGCAGAGGGCACATTACTCTAGTGTGCCAGAGAGTGCAAGTGTGAAAGTGACAAGAGAAAGAGTGAGCACACTTTTAACTTGGGGCATGGCCTTAATACCCTCTGTAGAGGTTAGGTTATGTTAGGATAGCTTGTAAAAATGTATTTAAAGAACTATATTAACATAAATTTCTGCGAGTCTCCAAAACAATTTGTTTGCTTTTATTTTTCGAAGGTGTCGCTCCAGTAAAAACAAAACTGCACCTTTCACCTTGAGGGCTATCAAACTTTGCAAGGCCCTTCTGTGTACAAGATTAGAAATAGTAGCTATGGCAATCAACTGACTTTGTTCTTAACGCTGTGAAAGCAAATTTGGGCTGTGAAAATCCACTTTTCTCAAATGTTCGTAACACACAGTTCTCGTGTATAAACCGCCAGGCCTTTTTTTTCTTCATGTTTACATCAAGTTCTACTCTGTTACATGTATGCACCCATTGCTTGCACCTGCGAAATGACAAAACAGTAATTAAGTAAATGAAGGAATTGCGTTAATAGAATCTGCAATAAAAACACACTGACAATAATAAGACTAATGGAAAATGTTATCTACTGCAGATGGTGTACTTACTGACTTGCATCCTTTGGGAATCTAAGAAAGGACTTGCTGCAGATCGCAAAGTTGTAATTATTGCAGACAATAACTGTACAAATCTTTCCTGTCATGATAAATAACCACGCAAGCAAAAAAAATACAATTAAAACGCATCCAAAATACTCAACTATCCGTTCTATAATAGCTTATCACCTTAGAAAAAGTTCACACCGGTAGGAGCGCTGGCATCGGTGTCTCACGTTTATTCTGTAACTTTCCCATATTGTCCTCTACCATATTTTCTTTAATACTTTGTATTATCCTATGATGCTGTAAAGACATATAGCAAAATATCTGAGACAGATAACACCCTTGTTTGCCTACTTTTATATTTTTCATTGCTGTATTAACATTGTTGCAGAGAAGCTTATGAATGGATTAGATTTTCAATCAGTTAATTCGTAGAGATGGTATGNTGCTGTATTAACATTGTTGCAGAGAAGCTTATGAATGGATTAGATTTTCAATCAGTTAATTCGTAGAGATGGTATGAAGTATTAAGTTGATAATTTTTGAATGCGTGTTGGAAGTTCTAGCCATCACATTTTTCTCCCTTTATAGTTGTACTNGATAATTTTTGAATGCGTGTTGGAAGTTCTAGCCATCACATTTTTCTCCCTTTATAGTTGTACTTACATCTGGTAGATTTGTCAATATCCTACTTAATTATATTATTGGCAGTGGCTGAATCTGCCAAACTATAACTCTTATTATATATGACTGGTTCTCCTTGCGTTTCAACGATATGGAACATTGGTACCTCTCCAGCCACGCATTCAGGTCTCCTGTATCAATCGTTCACTAATGAAGTTATTCACTACTTTTCGTAACACGTTATAAAATTCATTGTTTCTTTCTTCTTTGTGGGCATACGCGCTTGCATGATACTTTTCCTGCCATTGTAACAAACTCTAATATCTTAATCTTTAGTGTATATTTAAAAATGCTTAACCTAGATGCGAGTCTCTTCATACTGCCTTAGGATAACAAATCGTTGATATTTGAGAAAAAATTAAAGACAGACACACAGACACACGATTTCAATTTCACCCTTCCCTTCGTCTAAAAATGATCTTTCGCTGAATCTGTTCAGATCTATCAAAAACTTCCCTCACCTACTTATATACGTTTGAGCACTGCCACAAACAAAGCGTTTCTTCCATAAGACAAGCTCTCTACTACAGTAATCCTACTATATCATCCTTAANAAACAAAGCGTTTCTTCCATAAGACAAGCTCTCTACTACAGTAATCCTACTATATCATCCTTAAATTGCTTTCAATTGTACCCGAATAACAACAAACTAGTTTCAATAAACGTTAAAAAAAAAATTATTTCTAGTAGTACGCAATATATTATGCTGGTAAACAGGACAAAAGTAAAACTTAGTCATAGCAACAACTTTACGCATTTAGCCTGTTAAGAAGAAATAAAGGCCAATAGGATTATGTGTGGAATATTCCATGTGATCACTACGCAAATAATGAATATGGTTGGTATTGGAAAAAATATTTGTAATGACCGCCACGTTTTGTTGAGAAGTAAATCCATTACTATTCCCTTGCAGTATTCACAGCTTGTTTCGTCAACGTAGTCATAATCAAATCAACATTCCGGTTATTTCTTCCACCAATATTCTAGATAAAACACTTTAACTTAATCTGCAAGTTTCTATCTTAAACCTTCGCCCATTGACTAAGAGAACAAGGGCAATATATGTCAGGTCTGTAAACATTTAGTACATACAAGACAATAAAGAGTGAAAAGGAACATCTCAAGTCCTCAAAAACTCTAAAAGATTTAGGACTTGAACAAATGAAGAGTCAGCCAAGGGAGACTCGATAGGGAAGAGTAAAGAAGACAAGCTTAAGTTAATTGGAAACAATTTCAGTCTAGTATGACAATAAAAAGGACCTTTAATGTGAATGGTGCTGTGAGACACTGCATTCCGATTCCAACGCTACGTAAAGGTTGGAGTTACCAATCCCATAATCAAGAAAAGCACAGAAAAACGCGATGGGTGGAAATGCATTACTTCGGCGTTCATAATGTTGTACTCTCCTTGGTCAGCGAAAGAGTCAAGATATCAGGAATGTGTTCCATACTCAAAACATAACATGTTCGAGCCCGCGCTCCATAATTAATTGCACAAACCAAAATAATAAGAAAAAAGAGAAAGATCCCTGAAAAGATGGGGTGAACAAATGAATATAGAGGAGAAAAAAACGCCTAATGTGTGAATATTATGAAGATGAAATGCATTGCCATGTTTTATGCTGTATCTAAGAACTCGATTACACAGTATTTTAAAATTCAGTTTTTTAAAAAAGAGAAATTACTTGAACATTAAACATCAGGGTAAGGTTAATTTGCACTGGAATACTTTAGACGTTGTACAATTGTTCGAAGACAGGCAAAGGGGAGGTTTTTCTGGTCGGCGCTTGATGAATCACCGTGAGGTTCTTTGCTGAATAATTAGGATATGAGAGCTCGTAGAAAGTCTAGGCAAAACGACGAGATTTTCCACGCCCTTCTGGGAACTGTCTTTTGCAGAGGCCTGGAGATTGGGCCACGTTTTGGAAGCCACTTTTCAACTTTCATGGACTTGGCTGGTTTTCAAATCTTGGTGATCGGTACTAACATATGCCACATTGGCGTCTGTGTACACTGTGTGGATAACAGAATGTTGTCTCAATTTCCTTTTGTTGAAATGGATTATAGTTACCCTATAGGAATTTTTCGGAAATGTTATTTCTTGCATAGGCAGCTATTATTATGTGGCGCGCTTAGCGGTTAGTAATATACGCACTTAACGTTTCTTGAGAGAACTGATCGTCACACATAGTGTAACTATTACTAGAAAGTATTTATTTTTTATTTTTCAGTGCTACCTTTTTTGAAAATGGCTTTTACAAATGAAAACTAACAAGGTTGAAAATTACTTTTACAATGTTAAGGTAAATCTGAGTACAACGAATGTACACTTAAAGCAGCATTTCTGCTGTAAAGTAAATGGCGATCGTTTCTGTATGACTAGATGAACCTAAGTCATCATGAATCACATACCTAGGGACACCTGTTTTTCGTGAAAAGAGTCCAGGACTAGTTGTCCTCCAAAACACGGTATTTCAGATCCCATGTCGCGGTTGGATGATTTTAACTCGTACGCGTCTTAAGTGTCTGCCAGCCAATCATGGACGTTCAGCGTCGGGATAACTTTAATCTGATTGGCCCAGTGGAGCATAAAATGTCTTCTCGCACAGACACGTAGCCAATAGCCAAAGGAAAATTGCGAGCTTGTACGTAAGAAGTTGAAGTATGGCGTGGGCATAAATATTTTCGCGAAAAACCAGTCGCCTTACACATAGCCTTAGAGCATATACATAAGTGATTACTTATAAGTTACTTTTAAGGACGACATTTATAAAATAATCGTTACATTATTAACGAACTGAGTGAAATTGTCGCGGTTGTGGAAAACACTATTATGAAACGGTTTCTATTTTAACGAATATTTTCAGTGGGAATTATAAAAAAACCTTTAAATAAATACTAATATATATTATAACTATTAATAAAAGAAGCAAANCCCATGTCGCGGTTGGATGATTTTAACTCGTACGCGTCTTAAGTGTCTGCCAGCCAATCATGAACGTTCAGCGTCGGGATAACTTTAATCTGATTGGCCCAGTGGAGTATAAAATGTCTTCTCGCGCAGACACGTAGCCAATAGCCAAAGGAAAATTGCGAGCTTGTACGTAAGAAGTTGAAGTATAGCGTGAGCATAAATCTTTTCGCGAAAAACCGGTCGCCTTACACATAGCCTTAGAGCATATACATAAGTGATTACTTATAAGTTACTTTTAAGGACGACATTTATAAAATAATCGTCACATTATTAACGAACTGAGTGAAATTGTCGTGGTTGTGGAAAACACGATTATGAAACGGTTTCTATTTTAACGAATATTTACAGTGGGAATTATAAAAAACCTTTAAATAAATACTAATATATATTATAACTATTAATAAAAGAAGCAAACATTTATTTTTTTAATTATATACAAAAATATTTACGATTATTCTTACTTTCGTGTATTGATGGATTTTTTCTTCATATTTCAATATATTTGACGTTTGCAACAACATTTAACACCATTGCTTAATGTGTGAGACTCAAAATGGTTGAAGTAATTTTGTTTTCTTTAAGTAACAACGCACTTTCAAAATTGCACGCGAAAGCACGATCATCATCCCAGACCTTGCCTTTTAGCCGCCCTCCCACCTTAAGTTCGCTTCCAGATTTTTTTTTGCGTGTTTGAGGCACAGAAACAAGGAATCGATAAAGACGACAAAAGTACGCGCATCAAGTGTACTAACGCACCTACGTACAGGTGTGCAATCTTTCCGTCATGCCTTGTGCAACTTTTGGACTTACAGCGACAGCCCTTCATTTCTATCAAAGTTAATTGCTATCACTTATAGAATTCTGGTAATATTCAAATATGCCTACATAGCGCTGTGAAAGATTCCACCTGTGTGTCCGTTACAGAAAATTATAAAAGATGTTGGAAATATTTTAAAAGTGTCGAACGTTGTATTCCAAGCTGGCATGGAGCGTGTGCATTTTTCTTTTAACACTTTGAAGCCTGAGCGTATTTACTGTCAGTGATAAAAAGCTAGAAGTGAACTGTCTATATACCACCACAAGAGCACCAGTCCTACTAGTTTGTGCATTCCCCCTTGCCAGCGGCCCATCGACCCGTATTACACCCCGCATGCTTACCATACTTACAAGTATCATTATTGGCTAGCTGTCAACCAATGAGTAGGTGAGCTGACTGTGTCCCAATTACAGTGACTGGTCATATGTTACACGATGTTCAATCCATCATGTCCATATTGGTAAGTGAGTGAGTGATTTGGGCGGCTCTTAACAGCGAGGTCTTGAAAGCCGATGAGGGTGAAGCTAGGCGAGTATGGAGCAGCGCCGGAATGAAAGGGCGGGGAAGACGGAAGATCCCCGAGAAAACCCACCAACCAGCGGCATCATCCGGCACGATTCCCACTTGCGAAAATCCGGGAGTGACCCGGCCGTGGACTGAACCCGGTTCGCCTTGGTGGGAGGCGAGCGTGCTAACCGCTCAGCCACCGCGGGCCCTCCCATCTTGGTAACTAAATCAAAATCACAGGTTTTTTCCCACGAAAATTACAAATTATGTTTTGTAGTGTTCACATAAGATCGTCATAGAAACTAGCAAAGCAATGGAAGCATATCCGTGAGGAGTTTTGTCTTCAAGGGTAGAAAAAC
>NQII01016379.1:4829-15156 GCA_002778355.1 Clitarchus hookeri
GCGACGACAGATCCCGCTCTGCTAGCCGCCTAGATATGGTACTGGTGGACACAGACGTATCCTCAGTTGCCGTGGTATGGTGCGCAGCGACGTCCGTAAGGTGTTCACAGCCTGTCACACTATGAGAAGATCCTCCCTGATGGTGGTCCGCCGGAATCGACACGAGCCTTCTCGACGTGAGTGTGTACCTACTTGTTCCAGCTGTGTCCAGCACCGTTTCGCAGGGCTTTATTTGGCTATTGGCCAGGTGTCTGTGTTAGAAAGAATTTTATACTCGGCTGAGCTAATCAGGCCCGGCCCTGAACGTCCGTCAATGGCTGGCAGAAAGGTAAGACACGTGAACATTGACATCCTCCAATCACAAAGAAGTTTCTGATATAGTGTGTTTTGCAGTACATCATAGCACTGGAATTTTTTCGCGAAAAACAGGTTGGCCTACTTACTCGGTATCCTACAGGTTGGAATGATAGATGTGCATATACGTATGTTCCCTAGTGACACACCCTCGCACACAAACCGCATTAAAAGGAAATGGGACATCTGTCGGGCTATGATGATACTATGTGGCAACGTTCATTGTACTCGCGTGATTCGTTCATGGTAATCAGTTTATTTGAAAGCGAGTGAATTTTTACATAATTTGGTGTAATTGCCATAATATTTAACTAATTTCTACCAAACTTGGTTTGCTCGAAGTTTCTACGACTACTATCAAATGTGCTTAATTAGCCTCTTTCGCTCATTATTATGTATGGTAGTTCGACAGAAGAATAAAGTTTTAATCAAATCTCGGGAAACAACCAACAGATTCCTACCAATTTTGGAAAACATGAAATACTACGCTTGGCCATGTAAATTTACATGTTATTAGTGGACGAGGCCTTATCTTTAAAGTATGAAAATGAAAAAAAAAACTTCATTTTATCCGAGTCTTAGTGTAGGGCCTACTTCCTCGTTCTTAATCGCAAACGTATCTAAAGAGGAAAGCAGTCTAATATGTTATTTGGTTAACTTCTAGTTTTGAGATATTTACTCAAAGTAAGTAGCGGTGCCTGTGAACTTCGCAGCTAGATATATGACCCGATAACCATTAACTGGAAGGGGAAAAGAGTAGTTGACTTAATCACGCGAGCACAGTCGTTTTCGATTCGACTTAAACGGCGAACCACCTGGAAGAACAAAAGGCCAGTGTGGCCTTGCTGCGGTAAGATACGGTCTCGTGATTGCAGCGATAACGTTGAGAGGTCCTGGCATGTTGTCTCTCTGACATTTACGACGGCCCCATATTCGTTATCGCTTATCGCAGAAGCAGCCGTCAGAGGTAGTTTGGTTAACACGCGGTAAACTCGTGCTCCATAATCCCAGCCCGCTGTACTCTGGTTCCATAAGGAAATTAGATACAAACATTCCTAGGCTTGCTCTTGTACTTGATTACTAGTTTGAAACGTGGCCACCAAAAATTATACCTTGACGGTCATTTAAAAGTTTACCTTTCTCTACATGAAATGGCCCTTGTGACACCACTGTTTAGGTTACAGGAAGCTTATCGATTAAAATTTTTCATAACAACTTTTTAAAATTATATTAAAAAAATTGGAACACAAGTTATTTTAAATTTAAATAGTGGAAGTGCTTACAGGAGGGTCCGTGACACCAACTTCATCCTAAAAATCTGTGGGCCTTAAGAAACTGTTAGTTAGACGTATTGAAGAGAGAGGGACGAAGACGATGGTAATATGTCTACAGTGTGCATTATATTAAAAGGTGGTCTTTGCATATCTATTCCTTTTTCAGTTTTTTATTTCAGATTTACACTCGTTTCTCGTAGGTGGGCATTATTCTGGTTTGTAGTGAAAGTTGTTTTTATAAAAGTCCTGCGTCTCCCAACTTAGCCCCCAACACCTCCATAAGCAAAAAAGTATAAATCATTAACGGAATTGTTGCCTGGAAACCGAATTACAAAAGCAGGTCCATTTTGTGTTAAGAATTTAGAAGGAAAACGGGCAAACTAAATATATGTTGGTGCTTTTCACAATATTCAAGGACGGAGTTCTTGAGTTGTAACAGCCAGTACACAAGCAAATGAGGAATTTTATGGGGCCATGCCTAGGAAACAGAGACTATTGGATCATAAGTGTTCATAAGTGATGTTCAATGGTGGTGTTAAGCTTAATATATATCGAGAGAATTATTGAAAATGCTTACAATACTAAACGCGCTCATTTGGAAGGGGAAATAGAGCTGTGATGTGGAAAGAGGCATTTCCTTGTGTGAAAGTGTTCAAGGGAGGCGGACACCTTGCGTTATCCTTCAATAACATCCAAATAACGCGGCTTGTTGTTGACCAACTTCAACATCAATGCTCACAAGATCACTAATAACAATATCGCGAATAAACGCCTGACTGATCCAGATGCACTCTGAATGTAAATATTACTTACACAATTATTAAGAATGCAGGATAGGTGAATAGGGCGTAGGTACTAAATGTAACAAAATACAACGAAACGAAAATTATTGACAGTTTTGCAATGAAGATAAATGTTGTAAAATGTAAATGTCATCTTTAGTTACAGGCTAATATATTAATTAGTATTTTTTCATATACCTGCCTTATATGTCGATAACTCTAATTCACAACGCTTAGTGAATTACTTACTACTTTCGCATAAAATATTATGGAAATAATGTTTTTGGGTCTGGCTTTTAGTTCGGTGGTTTTAGAAGGGTTTAAGAACACTCGAATGCAGAAAATACAATCGGACCAAAAATTATACTGTTCATATAAGTAATAATACACAATCACAATATCTTACAAACAAATAGGAATTTTGGAGGTGAATTTGTATTTGTACACTAGAAATATATACGAATAAGAAAAACGATTAATTGAAGTGGCTGATGCTGTAATAAATGGCCTGAAGTAAACACACTGTTGCAAAGCTATAGTTTTTATAGTGGTTATTTTTCATATTGCGTGAAATAATGTAGGTAACACACCTTCCCATGTTTGCAAAAACCATGTATTATTTGCAGCATTTTAAAATAAAATAGTTTCTAAATTTCTGGTTTAAAGTTTAATGTTTTGTCACTCGGTCCATGACAATACCTTGTATTCACGAACGCATGTATTATTGAAAGTACGTTTACAGCCGAACACTCTTTAACACCAAAGAAAAAATTAGTTGAATTTGATGACAACTTTCCATCAAAGTTCGAGAGTGTTTTAATCTTTGCTAAATGTACGCTTTAAATAAAATATGGTTTTCTCAATCAGTGAAATTGGAAACACGGGTTATTCTGTTACTTTACATTTCTTATTATGCGAATCAAGTAAATGTTCTTGGATTAACTCGAGGCGGACCAATATACCGTAAATCAGTTCAAATCACAGATATATCAATATAATTGGTTACTAAAATAATTTCCAGGTTTTAACGGTTTTCATTGGTTCATTTATATCGGTTGGATTTTTTACTAAACGAGGTTTAATAAGTTTTAGTGTTTACGCAAACTGTAAGTTATGTGCGGAATATAGAACTAAAATGAAGAGCATAAAAACTTTTTTTAGAATTCTTTGGTAATTTTTTATTGCTTAAAAATTTATGTTTATACGTATGAATGTGTCCGAATAACGTGTTTTTACTATCCTAAATTTTAACAGTTATTTTATTCGTTGTGTTAAGTTTTTCAGGAACACCTATTCAGAAAAAATATTCTTCCCAAAAGTGAGATCATAAAACAGTTTTTTGTGTACATTGAATTAAAATTTGTATTACGAGTATTTGAATAATATAGGAAATACTTGATAAGTTTGGTTGGCATCAGCTTATTCCTTAAAAATTCCTACGTAAGTAACACAAAAACACACACGTCAACTGCACACACATGAACACCACACACATATATAAAATACACTTATTTACATGCGCATATTATACACATTTACAAATAATAGTAATAAAAATTCCATCTGCATTTTGGATAAAAATTCAAGTAGACAAAGATAGTTTCAAATCTACAAGATCTCTGACAGCAATCATAAAACAATTAAGTTAGGTTAGCAAAACTTTAGGCAACATGGCGATAATTTCAAAAACTTAAGTGTAAAATTTCAGAGTTTGACTCAGAAAGAAAAGTAGCAATAATGGATTTACTAATTTCTGAATAGGTGTCTTTTTTTTTGTCTTGTTTATTGTCGATTGAAGAAAGAACTGATGTTGTTTTATGTAGGTTTGAGAGAAATATTTTTTCGACGGTGAAGACGCTGCAATGAAGATCACACTTCAGTGGTTTAACGGATTTTGGTATTCCACAGATTTCGTAATTGCTGTTTGGTGTTTCACAAAGTCTTTGTAGGAAAAGAGACGATATAAAATTGATTTGCTCGACAAAGTATTTGGAAAGTACAATATCAGTATTTACTTATTTTAAATAACCGCCAGTCCTGAACTTGACGACGGAACTCTATGGAAGTATTCATTTATGAAAATATACAAAATAACACCTAACAAAATTCTGTAACACTAAGAAAACGTAAGTTGGAACGTTCACATCTATTAAATTGGAAGGAAGACACAAATATTTTGAGGTTTCAGGGCCATGCTTAAGTATCCTATCAAGGTGATCAATGTGACTAGGGAAATGTCAGATGATGTGTCATATAATCTCACGAAAAACGTTCCTTACTAGATGCCTAATTAAAATTAAATAGGTTATGTCACCTTCCGCGCTTTTCTCATGCCGCCTGTATCCTTGCTAAGATAGTGTGACATCTGCCTACGTGGTTCAAGCTGACAAGTAAAACCTTGGGCCGACAATTGGGCGGGGTGTTTGACTACCGAAGACTTGGGCCGTTTTGGAGTGACTTAAGAGATTTGGGCAGCTCTTAACAACGAGGTATTGAGAGCCGATGACCGTTTTGGAGCTGAAGCTTGAGTTTCAAGGTGAAAAATCTAAAGGACACAATACCAAACAGTCAGTTATTAAACCCACGTGTCCCAAGTAAATTTAATACGAAGCACAGGACGATCTTTAGGCAACACAAGAGTTCATTCTGGCCGTTGATCTATTGAGGCGGGATTCGTTTTGGCAAAGGTTATACTATGAATACTGAAGATCTTGAGAAAAATTCTCCCTACGCAGTATCGACAAATGAGCGGGTATGTAACTGCGATACTGTCTTTCATAGAGAGGAGGGGTAAGGACAGCACTCCAGCCAAACTACGGGTGTTTGAAAGCTGAGGCCTTCAGTTAAACGTAGAAGGTCACAGCGGTACATGATTGCACCGCCTGAGAGGTCTGTTTCTTGGCATACTCGTGCTTTATCGGTATGTGTACTGCGCTCATTGAACATACCTTAATCCATTGCCCATGAAATACGTACCGGTGTTTAGCCTATACAAGGCAGGAGTGGCCAGTCACGTTAATCTTTCGCAAATATGATAATTTAACAAAGTACACTGAAGAGCCAAAAAAACTGTTACACCTGCCTAATATTGTGTAATATTTTGTAGGGCCCCCGCGAGCACGCAGAAATGCCGCAAGACGACGTGGCATGGACTAGACTAATGTTGGAAGGTATGCAGGACGCAATTCACACCATCAATCCTGCAGGGTTGTCCACACATCCATAGGAGTGCGAGGTGGTGGAGATCTCTTCTGAACAGCACGTTGCAAGGCATCCCAGATATGCTCAATAATGTTCATGTCTGGTGATTTATGTGGCTAATGGAAGTGTCTAAAGTCAGAAGAGTGTTCCTGGAGCCACTCGGTAGCAACTGTCGACGAGTGGGGTGTCGCATGTTATCGCTACCTCGGAGATAATATGTACCATCTCTTGTGCGCCGACTATAATACCACGTTCAAACACACTTAAATCTTGATAACCAGCCATTGTAGCAGCAGTAACCGATCTAGCTGCCGACCGCATCGCGTTACTCTGATTNATAACCAGCCATTGTAGCAGCAGTAACCGATCTAGCTGCCGACCGCATCGCGTTACTCTGATTGGTTCCATACCTGTTATTTGCACACACACGCCTATTGGCTCTTCAGTGTATAGCGTCTGCAAGGAAAGTGAATGTGTGAATATGGGTGGCTCAAACTTCGAGCATTTGCTGTAACCATGTAAACACTTTGCATTCCTAATAAAACACTAATACTCGATATTCCTGTTAGTTTCCGTTCGACCAGCCCACTTCTACCACTAGTTACAGATGTGTCATTCACCCACATTATGATAAGAACATGAACCAGGTTGTCAGTTGATACGTCATGCACGACANAGTTACAGATGTGTCATTCACCCACATTATGATAAGAACATGAACCAGGTTGTCAGTTGATACGTCATGCACGACAGCTTACAGGCAATATATAATCTGCTTTCCAACTAAACATGTGAATTCTGAGGTAACGGTTGGAATTATCGAATACTAGAAAGACAAACTTTTTTATTGATATTTGTTTGCTAATTACTAACATGTCATGTTCAAGCGACTAGGAACGGCCAGTTGCATTGAAACCAGCGCTATTACATCAGCCTTTGCAACCAAGAACAAACACACGCCATCAACACATTAGCAAAAAAGCCACAAGTGAATGTGATGTTCGCGTGGCGACACCAATTTCGTAATCAGTCCTGACATGTTTTCATCAACAGTAGCAAAGGTAGGAAATATGGAAAAATATAGGGAGACATTTACTCACATACAACGGAGCACACGGAGGCACTAGTGGATACGGGATTACGAGGTACAACTCAACTTCACACACTCGCTGGTAGCACACCCAACCGAACAGCGGTCCATAGAGATTCTGAACGGAAAGCCGTTCTGACACAAACTTTCCACCGTAGCTGACTGTCACACTTTCTCGAATGGTTGAGAGAAAGTAGAAACCATACATTGTTTATCATAGACCATTGTACATGGAAGTTAAAGTTCTTCATCCTAAAGTAAAATTTCAACATTCGCCAAATCTAAAATGCCTTCGTCGACGCTATAAAATAGCCTTTAATAAATATTTTAAGGTCACAAGATTCGCTCTTTAATTAATAGAGTTTAAGGCCCAAATAATGTTGATGAATTTTATGCATATTTTACCAGCAAGGTTATAGTAATTACAGTTGTGTTGCATGATTACTAGTAGGATGCTTTTCTTTCAGTTGCTTTTAATGCAGTTATTTCTAATGGAAAAATACCATCCCACAATTTTAATGAATGGTTTTTTATGTTTTGTAGTTAGGGCCACTGGTTTTTCGCGAATAAATCGCAGCGCACATAATATTTCAACACTATTAACACACCTCTGCTGTTGTCATACCACCATTGGCTGCTGGTGACGTTTTCGCATTTGACCGAGTCACTCTGGATTCTGTAACTCTGACACTGAATCTTCGTGATTCGTACGCAAACAGTTAATACGGACCAGAACATGCTTCAGTCAATCAAAAAGTTAGAGACCCTACAGTTCTTTTAACTATAGCTTGTCTCGTAATCTTTTCACGTAATATCACTGCCCCTACGTATAGTCTATAGGTGAGAGCCAAATGCAGTTTAGAAGTGTATATTTTAACTTCTTGGCTAAGCTTTCCGGTTCTAAATTGATGTATCCATTGGAAAAGATTAAAAATTATACACTCTAAAACAGAACAGATAAAACAGCTGAAAATAAGTAAATTTAACTGCAGACCTGTTGAAACTGATCCAATTTAATCAGTATAATCCTAGTGATCAATTTAATTCCTGGTTTTCACTAACTAAAAAGCTATTTCTACTGAATTGCACTGGCCTGGCAGTAAAATTTCAGTGCATTTCATTGATTCACCAGATGATAACAGTTTATCCACTGAAGATTCAAAAATATAATTCTACTGATTATAACCACTGACTCAAATTAAGTGTATACAGTATGGAAAATATAATTATTCTAAATGCCGCATTTATGAAAAAAAAAAAAAAAAAAAGGGGTGCGTATAGTTATGTACGCGCGGTAGAAGTTATACTTCTTTGGCGTGGCTAAAATAAAATTGTATTACGTATACAAATAATGTATGTATGTAGGAAAAACTATAAAAAAATCCGAAGAAAGACATTAAATACAATTAATAAAGGTTTGATAAAAAAATTATTAAATTAAAATACTATTTATTTTTATACAGTTTAAAAATATTAGAATATTCATTGTCATATAAAACTGAGTCAAATATATTTAAATTAAATTAATATATTTCTATTGGTTATTCTGATGGTGGTTGAATGGGCATGTGAGTTACAAGCGGTTTGTGATAACTGAAATATGATACTAATAGTCTTATAGAAACGTTATGCAAATATCGCGTAAATACAGCATCAATGGTGGTGCCGTGTTGTGTTGTAGAAACTGTAGCGTCATTATTTATGCATATATGTAAATCCTCGTGCAAATAGTTGATAAGTGGACCAGAGTTTTCTAAGCTGAAATTGACGTTAAAGTCTCCATTTAAAATCATCGGTAACTTATCATCACCTCTACCCATATATGCCCCTCCAACTGTTGTATACGGCAATAGTGCCCGTTTTAAAAAATGAATAATATCGTCTATTTTTTGATTTGGAGAAATGTAAATTGATATAAAAACAATTTTTTTACCATCTTCCATTTTACATTCAGCTACACAAAATTCACCCACTGATGACAGCTGAACTTACAAATTTGGACTATTTCCCAGTCCACGGAGTAACAACGTTAGTAGTGTCGCTCACATTATGATATATAGCAACTCCTCCAGCTCGAACATTTTATCGCTTACATTGAATTATATAATTTAAATTTGGTATACTTATTGACTCATTATCGTGTTACCAAGTTTCATTTAACATTAAAATTTGTGAGTTTTGTATAATTGAATCGGTCAGATCAATGGAGTGAGCCCGAAGACTTTGACAATTGAAAGTATACGCTGTCAATCCTTTCCTTTGGTTGACAAAATGTAGAACATCTTCACTAATAGTCATTAAACGATTATTTGAATGTCTCCGAAGTTAATCTCTTAGACTAACTACAGTAGTTGATGCTCTTCGGCCATGGTAAAAGGCCTTATCATTGTCTTTTGTAGTAATGTACAAATCTTGAAGACTTGTTACCCCTATCAAAGCGACATAAACTAATGATAATGGATGCTTTTTATCATATTCATAAATAATTTCGGGGTACGTACTCCCTTGAGATTTATGAATAGTCGTCGCTCAAGCGCAAACTAAAGGTAAATGTGAACGTTTAACATTAATAGTTTTGCTGTTGTTAAGAAGAATAGTCGAAGATCTTCTTACGATAGTTACAGCTGTTTTACTAATCGGTTTAGCAGCTACACGCTCAGCAACTTTGTTTCTAATTTTTTGGCCAATCTTTGGTGAGTCCGGAAACTCAAGCCTTACAACATTCACTTCGTCTTCTTCATTATATTCAATATGAACTCATTTCCCAACAGCACAATTCGTTAAGCCATCTGACACATCCATGATTTGTTGTTATCATGTAGAAGACATCCACCACAAATACAGTATCGTAAGGCATTTTGTGCATTTTTTGGCGGACAAAAGTAGTTTGTTCTGCAGAANGACATCCACCACAAATACAGTATCGTAAGGCATTTTGTGCATTTTTTGGCGGACAAAAGTAGTTTGTTCTGCAGAAGTACAACCGATGAATAGAATACATCATTTGCTATTGAAATTGTTTTTTTATGTGCGAGACATAAAATCCTATTGATATATCTTGTTACAGCTTCGTTTGTATAAAGCAATCGGACCCCACGTGGGCAGTTAGTTTCCGCTTCTTGAATTGTTACAAATCGCGATTCTAATGAAGTTATTTCAAATTCATCAAGTTGTTCACCACTTCCAATTTTAGTTAATATCGAAGAAAACTGTTGATTTGTTTGTCTCTTTACTTGATCCTGTTCATAAAATTTTAATCAACGCCACAAAATAGGTCCAACAATTATTTGCTTTTGTTGTTTGAAGATTGTAGTAGCTCTAACTGGTGGCAACTGGCGTATATGTCCAATCATAATGACATCTATAGCACCAAAGTTAGTGTTGAAATTTCCTGTAACCTGCTTTAAACGTGAATCATTTTGAGTAAGTAATCCAGCAACAATGATACCTATGTCATTGACAATTTACACTTTTAAATAATGTTCTGTATTGAGGAGCTACTTCAGTACTTAATGGAAGTAATCTTGATAAATATATTTTTAAAGCAGTTAGCACAGTTGTCCCGTCTATAGCGACAGCAGCTTTGCCTGTTGAAGCACAGGAAATATAAGAGTTACAATATCCAT
>NQII01016380.1:0-10530 GCA_002778355.1 Clitarchus hookeri
ATTTTTTTTCCACCTGCCATTTTCTTTCTAGAATTCTCCAGTTTATTGGAGCTATCTTTGTACCTTATGGTCTGCTATACAATCTTATTGGTTCATGCTTTATCATTCCTTCTTGCCTCTCTCTGTCTTCCCTCTTTCTCTTTATACCTTCATTCGACTGTCATATTGGATGTTGAGACTGCTGCATGCTACATTTTGCATATGTTGTCTGCTGATTACACACCTTTGGCATCCATCTTGTTTCGTCCAATTGCTGACCTTCGCTCGACTGCTATAGTTCCCCATTGACCAACAGGAGAATTAATATCTTTATTTTGCGAGCTGAAAAATGCTGTGTAGTAGTGTGGGATTGCACTGGCGAATCTTGGGCATGAAATCTTAGACTACTGGGCCAGCTAAACCTGTAGTGAAGTACAATGTGCTATGCACATTGCAGTACGCCTCTTCAGTAATCATTCGGAAAATAATATGTTAAATATTTAAATTTATTACAATCTTGACTTTTAGAGTTGTCTCCTAAGTGGATTGATAATGAATGTTTCAATATCTATTATACTCAAAATGTTTTTTAATGTGAGGTATGTTTGAGGAGGAACAGAAGGAGTAGAAGAAAGAGGAGGAGAAAGAGGAGAAAGAAGAGTAACCACCATTTTGGCTTATAGAATTGTCTTCCAGGTGGATTGATCATGACTTATTTTTCATATATATTATATTCAAAATGTTTGTGTGCGAGGTATGTCTGAGGGAAAGGAAAAACTTTTATGTCTGTATAAGTTTATTCGCAGCAAATAATTTGTAATACCAATTAAAAGTGTAGGAAAAATTTCAAGGTAATACAAACCATAAAGTCGCCCATTTAAATATAATATTTACTTGCATGTACCTACTTACAAAAAACTAAGAAAATTCATATGAAAAATTAAGATGTGATTTTGCAAAAAGGCTAGCAAAAGAATTACTCTGTATGCATAATTAATGCTTCTAATTAATACGGTTAATGTGCAAAATTGGATTGAACTTTGTAGCCTTGTTTAATAGATGCAACATACTAATGTAAATTATTTATATTAACACCATTAAAAATAAGTCTGCTGTACTTAAAACATGTTAGTTTACGTACCCTATTGTAGCACAACTTGCAGGTAAAATTTGGTGTGAATCGGTTGATTGGTCCTCAAGATATTGCATAAACCTCAATTTTCGTGTGACANGCAAGTAATAAGTATTTAAATATATGAACCAAGCAATTATTTAGAAAAAATATGTTAGTTAAACATTTTACGAACTTTGAAATACAGGATGTCCCAGGCCTACTGTACCAGCTCTCTCCCACGAGCACTGACCAGGCTTTGACTGTCAGAGGTCCTACCAGCTGGGAGCGCAGGGCTTCGCTCGGTCATGTTTTTAACGTGTCGGCGACCTGTGAAGGAGTCAGTCGTGGGTGTCATCTGAGTATGCGATGGCTCGGAAGTTAGTGGCGCCGTCTATGGTGGCGGATTTACGAATTAGGCTATGTGATGTGTTTGTGCCTGTGTTATGGATGACTCAACTAGTCGCGCAGCCACGCAGGACAAGAGATTTCGATAGCACCAGCAATGAATTTAAGCTGAGTATTCATGTTTATTTTATTGTTATGTATTTTAGTCATAGGATTAATTTTTATAGTCTCTAAGTTACAGTACTGGTTTGTGCAGCCCTGCCCTCACCTCTTGGCACAGATAAGACATAACTTAAGTGCGAGTTTCCCCAGTAATTGCAAGGAAGTAGCTACTAAATCTCTGAGTTATAATTTTGAATGTTCCTAGTGTCAGGAATGTCCGCAAGATTTCTCTTATTACTGTTTATTCAGAAAAAGTAATTTTTAAGTTATTGAGTTTTCATGATGTTAAATGCCATGTAGGTACATCTGTAGTTGGTAGTGTGTAAAATCTTGACACACGTATTTGTAATAATTATAGTAAGAGATCGTCCCTCGGAATTTATCACTTTTATCACTCTAGTATTAACAAAATTTATAAACTGCTATAAAAATATAAGATTCCTAGAATTGCCTCTCAGTACCAAGTAAAGTTATTCAATAGCTAATTTATACGCTGTGGTGAGCTCAGATATTTGGGTTTCAACCCCGGGATTATAGAGTAGGAGAGTAGAGGCAGATTTAAAGGAAGAAAGGTGAATACGAGAGCTGCTACAGAGCCTGATCCCTCCCTGCTTCATGACCATATGGTTACGGATTTGCCCTTGACATTCGCAGGTCTCATTTCTATAGTCCGATGTACTTTGTGACTGTAATTTGATACCAGGAGAGGAAATATGACGAACCTTGCGAAGAAAATGTCTTGCAAATTTCATCTTTCATGGTGCGATTAAAGCATTCTGCCATGTTCGCCTTTATACCGCTATGTGTCGATTATTGTTTTATGCTATGTTTTGTCATCGGGGCACATAATGTAGGATTAAAGATGTCGCTTCCGAGGTCCCTACTTAAATTCTTGAGTGGTCCTGATCTCACTAAACAGATTTATTTGCATTTGACACATCTATAGAATTTTTAGTCATATAGGGCACTGCCCAATCATACTTGCTGAAACAGTCAATGTTGGTCAACAAAAATTCGAATATTTTATTTGCACATGCATTAGATATCATTTCAACCAGATATGCTTGATACAAGTCTCGCAAACCAAACACTAGCACTTTGAAGTGAGGATAAAATCGCCTTGCGAATTTGTGTAACTCACCGGCAATATCTGCATGACTCAGTCTATGTATGTCTCCACGCAGTTCTTTAATAATAGTGGATATTTCATTAGCATATGAATTATTTCCCGCTTGCTAAGAAGCAATTAGTATATGCAGTTTGTCATCAATTTCATCAACATCGTTCCAGTAAATGTATTCTATATGTCATCCATATTGATTTTTTTTGCTTAGATCTAGACCAGAGCCAACAGCATCTCCAACATCGGGAAACAACTGCGAAATAATGACAAACCTCGGGTGTGTTTCATCCATATATTCTTTGCAGCCGTTTCACTACCCTTCATGTGTGTGCTAGTAATTTTAAACATGCATTTATACTGTTGCAGTGTACTTCGAGAATGTCCAGTAGGGTTTGGTATAACCAGTATTTCATACACATGTGTATCATACAATTTCCAACTTGTACATCATCATTGAACACGAAAAAAAATTGTTTATTCCCAAAAACCACTTTTTATCTAGTTTTTTATATACTGTATGTCCTGTAATTAAACATAGATGCGTAAGATCTCAAATAATTACAAAGGGATGGGGTTCAATCACCCATCTGTTCTTTTATTTGTTTATACACAGGCAGCAGAAGGTCATCTTCATCTTTTTGTCTCTATAGTACATTTAAGTTTCTTCCGAGTTGTGGGTTCGATGTCCAGTTTGGTCTCCACTACCACAGTGAATGGTGGTGGTGCAGGTTTCATATTGTCGAGTCACTCGGTAAAAGGTTCAAATTCTTCTTCATTAGCCATGTCATGTTCCATTCTGACACATTGGCCAGTAAGTACTTAGAGCGAATAGTCTTAATCACTTTGTGTAAGTCACTGACAGCAATGCCATCATAATGAATGCAAAATCGTTTTGATCCAGGTTTATATAATCTTCTTGCGAGGTAGCGAGTTCGAAATACAGCTCAACAAATTGTATACATTATTAATGATGTTTTCTAGCATAATCAGACGATGTATTATCTCATCCAGATAATCGTCATTGCATCTTTAATATGTCTTCTATCCTTTCAATCTGTCGATAAAAGTTTCCATGTCTGTATAAATGACCCTAAGTTACTAGTTCTTTCCAGCACACTTTGTATTAAAGTAATCAAGCCGGCAAAGGAATCAACATGATACTTGTTAACATCATCTTTTTTTCCCCTTTTGATTGCCGACATGTTTTAGTCGCTTCCTCTCAGCGCTGCAAATCCCATCATTGGTAGGAGAGAAACAGCTTTCTGCCTTACATTTCAGACCATTATAGCCAAATTTTGAAATAACATAGCTCATTCCTCAGTGATGACAAACTGATCAAATCCTCGTCTGTTCTTCCATTTAAGTAGGGAGAAAGCACACCAACAACATGCACACACCACCTTTAATTTTTCCAATGTAATGTCTGTATTAACATTACAGGAAAAAAAACATGGTGGAGATTCAAATCGTCCATGCGAAAAAAAAACCAACATGTTTTCATTGGCACATAGTGATTTCTTTGGTAGGTGTAGTTTGGCAAAGGTAAATCAATTCCACTGCTACATGTCTGCCCATGCATAAATATTCTTGAATGCATGAGTGTTTCACACATGACACATAATCGAAAACAAATATGAAGATTGGCAAAGCTTCATTTGAAGGCACAACAGCTTTATTGTCACTGCATGGAAAATAACCTAGTCAATCCACATAATGTTGAATTTTGGCTAGGCATTGATACTTTGGCTGTTGAAATGATTTCGAGTATAAGTGCTTGTTCTCAAACTAAAGACCACTGGGTTTCTCCAACAAACTAAGGATAATGCATGTTTTCTCGCAATTGGAAGGACCAGTTATGATGCAGCGCACTATATTTGGAAATAGGTTTCCATGTCGTGATTCGTGGGAGATGGCTTCATCCTCAATAGTAATGTGTATGGGTAGAGTAACATCTTGCTTGACAATATGTATGTTACCACTACTTTCTTGCGGAGATTGCAATGGTAATTGAAGTGGTAATTTTAGTGTGTGCTGCGATTGCGGAGGAGATAGAGCAATTGTGGGGCGATTGCGGAGTGTATCGTCCTGATTGTGGAGTGTATGGTCATGATTGCAGAGTTCATGATCCTAATTGCGGAGTGTATGGTCCTGATTGCGGAGTGTATTGTGCTGATTGTGGAGCAAGCAAAGCAATTGCGAAGCAATTGCGGAGTGTGCAGTACTGATGCAGATAAGGTGGAGTGATTGCAGAGAGTCCAGAGATGGAAAGTTAGGAGATGATTGTATTTGCACAAATTCAGAGCCGCAAGTTTTAGAATTTCTCTTTGATGTATCACTCTGAGTTAACTGACTCTGGAAAACTTTGCAACTAAATATTATACTTGTGTTCATCCTGCTGGTAGTTGTTTCATATCGATGCAAATTGTGCAAGGCTGTAAATGCTTTACCGCAGAAGCGACAATGAACATGCATCATTAGTACTTTACATCCATACTGTTCGATGTCTAGAATGATACTGACTCAAAAATTATACAAATACCCAGTTATATATAAATAGGAATCAATATGTTGTGGTATGTCATAAAGGTAAGGTCAAGAGTGGTCGTGGACTAGTGAACACTCCTATAAATAACCTTCCATTCGAACTGTGTATTCCCAGATACAAGTTCTGTGGACCTGTAACAAAGCTTGCAAAATGTTTGGCAAGTGATGATATAGGTGTGAACGATTTTGATAATGTGCGCAAGGAACACAATATAGCATACACAGCCAGTAACAAGTTGGAAGACAGGCATGCAGCCGATGCCATTTTTGCTGGCAAAGCCAAAAAATAGTTAAATAACCCCAAACAAAGATTGGTGAATGTGTAACTGCCCGGGGTAACTCAAAAATATTTAACACGAAAATCAAATGTGGAATGGGCCTGCAGTTCAACCAGAATAAAAATAAAAGGAAGACTGAGAGGAAAGGATGCAGGGTAAAAAAGCAGGGTGGATTACTACAGCTTCTCCTATCAGGTCTTGTATTGCAGTGCTGGGTGGTTTGATCAGTGGAGTTTGCAGAATAGCACATGCAGTAAATGCTTCGAAAAATCAAGGAAAACAGTTGGCTGAAACTCTGCGACACAATAAGCAAATGGAAGCTATTGCACAAGAAGCAAAAACAGCAAAGGACTATACATAAGGCCATACCTCACAGGAGGTGGAAAAAGAACCAGACGATCGAAAGTTATGAAGCGATCTTAAAGACATTACCTTACCGACCACTTTCCAGCATATACATGAAGAAAAATGCATGAAAATTACAGAGACAGTATTTATGTGAAGTGTACATGCATGACGACCTTCTGCAAAAATCTAAGCGAAATAAATACCAAATCATAAATTTAGACATTAGTAGTAGTCCTGGGATACATTGGATAGCTTCCAGGAAATGTGAAAACAGTGTCGACTACTACGATAGTTTGGAAACCTACATCCCCTGATGGAAGTGTGCAAGTAATTTCACAACATGGAACTAAGTTACAATTACTTTACAGAGCAGTTACCAAGTCAGTGCAACTGTGGTCATTTGGGTCATTGCTTACTGGCTAAGAGTTAATAAAATAGCAGAAACATACATGCACTGTTGTTTGTACGACAAGACTCATAACAGTACATTCAGTAAAATTCTTGATTCTCGTGTCATAACATGAGCACACTGGCCAAGGGAAATTTACACATGAAAGCATAACCTCCACTTTTTCTATCCCTTAACGCTTTGTCACAATGATTTAATTATTTCATGCTAAAAAATAAATGATTAAATCAATATTTCTAAAATAAAAACTTTTTATAAATATCTGAATTCCACTGGATGATTAAATCTATGTTTCTGGGACACTTACAATGACAGCGATAACTACTTCATAAGCCTTAATAATATTTACTTGCTTTCATTTCGTAAATTAATTTCACAGTATTCAGTTTGCTCAGTGTATCATATAGTAATCATCAAATTCCTCTGGCACTAACACAGAAGACAAACATGAAAATTANTTCAGTTTGCTCAGTGTATCATATAGTAATCATCAAATTCCTCTGGCACTAACACAGAAGACAAACATGAAAATTACATCTAGCAGATACTCCTTTAATGCCAGTTCGGGTAAATGTACCTAAACATATTGTCGCTGTACTAGTGCTTTTAACAGGTGAGTTTTATTAATTAATCTTAAGTGTTATTATTAGCAGTAGTGATTCTCACAAGGCTCATAGTCCTTGTGGTAGAATGAAAAATCGAAGACGATGTTGCAAATCGTGATACAAGCATGATGCTTGGCATGCGTCTTTAATGGACGTTATGATACAATATTGGAAGGGGACACTAACACATTTTCTCTTGGGGTGGGAAAAAGGAGCAGGGGATAAAAAATATATTAAGTTATGTTGCTACTAGGCCACCTGAGTTATTCAGGTTGATGGCTAGTAGGGTACTTTACTTGGTGCAGACTAAGGGCACCTGTCGTTGTTGAGTAAGGGGTAAACAAATACACATATTCTCCANAGGGTACTTTACTTGGTGCAGACTAAGGGCACCTGTCGTTGTTGAGTAAGGGGTAAACAAATACACATATTCTCCATTAGTTAACATACAAGTCTTTTATTTGCCTGAAGGTAACATAGATATTTATACACACACTGGCGAGACTGAGCCTCCCTAAAGTCGCAGGCCGGAAGGGCTGGTGGGCGGAATGCTATGCGTCAGGGGATAGGTTGCTTGAATGGAGACGTTTTTACTTAACTGTGACTGTGGCTTTTGGTGAGTTGTCTTCGTTGGTAGTTGAGGTCTGGTGAGTGGGGTGGCCTTTAAACAGGCCCTTGGACTGGCTCTCGTTGGCATGCTGTACTCAGCTGGCTTCTTCCTTCGGCTTCGACTGACTCCCTAACATGTCCTGCTGGACTACTCCCTCTCGCTCGATGTGGCGCTTCTCGTTGAAGGTCACCACTCGTCTTCGCCTTTGGTTGAAGTAACTGGGTCAGCTCGGCTTCCCTTCTCGGAAGTCCGGGATTGGTTTCGTGGGACTTGTGATGTCTTTTTGAACTTGGCTGGCATTCCTCGTCGGACACCTCGCGTCCCCTCTCCTACGTCGCCATCTGCCACGACATGTCTCGCGCTCCCGACTTCTCCTCCTCAGAAACTGCCACTCCTTTTTCGGGAATGAACTCATAAGTTCTTGGCACTTTTACTTGGTTTGTCTTGAAAATTTACACATGAAGTTTCGGTTGTTCCTGGGTTGTTTCCCCGGTGATGTCACAATTGACTCACTGACTGTCTGATTTGCACTCGATCTCGCACTTCGCATCCCGACTTGGTGATACTACTGTTCTGTTCCCATCACACGACTGACTACTCTCGCATCTCGACATAGCTCATGTCTGTCGCCTCTCGGCGCGGGTTACAACTGACTCTGAACAACTGACCTGTCCCTGGCCAGGATCCGAACCCAGTCTTGACTTACTCACCCGACTGCCGCTTCTCTGTGTGCGATAAGACTGCCTGACTTATTCTCACTCACGCTCTGGTCCAGCACCTCTTGACGGCGCGGATTCAACTGACTCTCTGCCTCGGCTGGCTCCTGAATTTAACTCGTGTCCCGCTATATTCAAGTTACATTTGTCAGCAGTTTCTGGCGAGAGAAACGGGGACTTCCCCTGTTTAACTCACGTGTTTTGTGTTTTGTCAGCAGCTTGTGTGCTGCCACTAGGGTCGAGGGAGGATGCAGTTACTGTGGCAGGGATTCCTACGAAGCTGGGTCTGCACTTATTCTCATCTGGACTTACCCTGGGTCCTTCGCCATGTGGCTGCCTATCAGCTATTTCTCTTGCGTGGCACAAGGGTCATCCCAGAACAAATATTCTCGGGACTTACCCTGTTTTCTTCGGCTTCGGTTCTTCCCCGAGTGTCCTTATGCATTGGAACTGCCCCAAGGATGAATCCCTGTATTGGAAGTTACGTTGTCAGCCACCCACCCTGGCTAGCTTCCTTCTCCTGGATAGATATACAGGGTGTGGTAGCATCGCTATGCCTATCACATGTACACACCATGCGTCAGTTACTATTATTTCTCTGAATTGGATATTGAAAATCATTATAAAAGCATACCACTTGGCAGGTGTGATTTATAGACCTCTGGAAACTTTTATAGAATAAGACCCCATCCAAATTTCCCTTTGCACAGAGGAGGGGGAGAATAATCGAAAATACAAATTAATTTCTGATAAAAACCCAGTGTTTTAATAATTATGGAATATTTTATGTATTAAGTTTTGTGTTGGTTTTCGTGTTTCTACATTTCGAAACTCTGAAATATATTTGGGTAGAGAAAGTTCCAAATCTCAAAAATGTGTGTAATATAAGTGTTTTTTTTTAAATATTTTAACTCTAATGTTATAGTTGTTTTCAAGTCGCATGGTTGTTGCTATGAAAAAATTTTATTTTGTATTTTCAGATTGGTGTAATTCTACACTCATATCTTCCAGTGTGAATTTCACTTCTAGAGATGGGTCCTAAATGACTTCGCATATCTTCTATGGTTCCACATCCAATTCCCGAGATCGACAGGATAGATTGCTGCCTGTGCAAGAAAGGTGGTTATGACTTGCTCAGCCCTTCTCGCAACAAAGACATCTCTTAACACAATAATGGCTATAAAACTCTTGCAGATAATCTTCAGGAACTATCTTCACTTGGACAGCTTCCTCATGATATTCAATTACGAGCACCTGATGATGGTAAAGGTGTTGAAACTACATTGATATCAAATTATGCTAGGTGGCCTATGTCATGTTTTAATAGATTTAATACCAAAAATGTCATGCATGCAAGGGAATACTGTAGTAAAAATCTCACCTTATCAATCTCTTTGCTGTGTGGTTCAGTCACAGACAGTGGGACAAACTTTTAAGAATTTTTTACACTCGATATAGATGAACATGTTAGGGACATAGCAAAGATGTTAGGTGATGGCAGTCTTTTGGCTACATTAGGATCAGGTGATTTGATTGCACAGGAGGCAAAATATCATATTCGTTGCTTGGCAGAATTATACAATCGTCATAGAAAGCTAAAAATTACATAAATCAGACCATATTGATGATAACANTTCGTTGCTTGGCAGAATTATACAATCGTCATAGAAAGCTAAAAATTACATAAATCAGACCATATTGATGATAACCACACTTGTGAAGCATTTGCTTTCGCACATATTGCATCTTACATGTCCTCAGAGATTTTCCAGGAAGAACTTGAAATNACACTTGTGAAGCATTTGCTTTCGCACATATTGCATCTTACATGTCCTCAGAGATTTTCCAGGAAGAACTTGAAATTGCATTCAAGGTGTGTTTCTTCACAAGAATGTACACACCAGGTTAGAGGAAATAGCAGGGTTTGAAACAGTACCTGAAGTTCATATAATCTGGTTGCGAGAGAGAATACTCTCTCAATTCCCTCAGTTGCGAACATACAAGTCGGTGAAGGAATATGTAATTAATTGTAATACTGCAAATGTATTCAAAGACACGCCTTTTGAGAATGCAGTTGAGGATGTGATTTATTTCGAATGTTTCATAAAGCATTTGAGAAAAGACATGTCTGCTACAAATACTGAAATCGGTGGTTCCTTCAAACAGAATTGCCAGAAGTACACAGTTCCGCCTTAACTGTTTGCATTGATAAACTTGATGTTGTATGGTTAATCAGAAATTAAGAATTCCAAAGCTATGCAGCCAGCTTTGTCCATAAGTCTGTTGATTCTCTTTAA
>NQII01016381.1:0-14651 GCA_002778355.1 Clitarchus hookeri
AAAACAGTGCCTATGTTTAATGTATTGTTAGTTATGTTTCTAGTCAGCACTCATCATCCATTCCTTGTAAACTGTGTAAACTGTTCTGTTTATTTATGCAAATGTCTAATAACTGGAGTACAATGTGTAACAATCGCAGCATCCATTGTGCTCTTCTTTCATTCAAACTGTTTTATTTTTGGCATTGAAGCAACGCCTTACATGCCTGGCGAGAAAAGCTGTTACCTAGCGACTAGGGCTTTGCAAATGTTACTTTTTTTCCTCACGAAACAAAAATGAAAGATGTTATGAACTTTCATGAAACTAAAATGTAAAAATTATTTCACGAGAGTTCAGTCTTAACAAAAGTGTAACGAATATCATAACATTTTAGTAAGTTATTCATTATAACAAATTCTTTGCAAAACAAGCCAAAAAAGTGTTTTTGACATGGAGTCATGCCACAGGGGTTCTTGCCTACATAAAAGTTTACGTTGTAAATTAAGTTTAGTTGTAAATTAATAAAAACAGGCAAAAATTTTCTTTGCTGGTGCATGAAAATGAACGTTCATTAATCATCCAAATATTTATCGAAATAAAAAATTTTTTGTTTTGTTACAACTTTCAGCAACTAAATTTCGTACCGAAACAAAACTGGAAGTTGTAATTTTTTTCATTTTTGTTTTTGTATACTGAATGTTTGCAGAACCCTGCTAGCAACTATCACTTGCCAGAGCTGTCGAGTTTTTCTAGACTAAAGTGGCAGAAACTTATGTTCTGTTGGCAATATGAAGATTGCTACAAAGAGGTAGCTATGTTTTACGTTTATTTGTTTCCAGTACAACCAATGCTGTTGCTGTTCGTTGTTCAGTGTATACAGCATAGCAGTATGCAAGCAGGTATATTGTCCCATCCACTCAGTGTTAACATTGCAGTATTTGCACTCTGTTCAGTTTATCAAACGTGTACATAGAAACCTTCACTTTCTAACTCTGGTCACAATCAAAATCAGTTACTGTTTCAGGCATTCTTAACTGATCTTTAACATAAGCAGTTAACTAAAACTATTATTCTTATATATTATATATAATATCCCAGTATATCCAAAGTCTGCAGTGTTTAAAAATACCGGGTGAAAGTTTTCTGCATTATTATTATTATTATTATTACAATGAGCTAAAAAAATATTTTTGTCGTATATTTATATATTTATTTTCATATAGTCACCAGCATTTTTGGTTTGGATTGCCAGTTTAAAATTAACAAGATATGTTAGCCATGATTCTGCCCATGAACAAATGCAGAGCGATTCGGGCCAATATTTTGAATTGCATGCACTGCGTTTTGGAGTTATCAGTGCCTATGAGAAAAAAAAAAAAAGAAAGGGGGGATAATACATGGAAAATAGTAAAACTAATTTTGTTTTTCATGGCAAAAGCAGCAGAGTTTTTTTTTTTATTTTTTTTTTTTGGATACGTTCAAATAAGCAGTTTAGTGAAAACTGAAATTATTGCAGAGTTCCTTGAATAAACATAATTTCTCCATATTTCAAAGTTCACAAAAATTCCTAGTCCTACATACATACAATTGTTGACATGTCTTTGTTCTTTTACTAATGCAAGATCGAAATTACTGGGAATAGAACATGATGGTTGCTGAATACCATTCACAGTCACAAGTTACATAATTACTAAAAGAATGCTTAGCGAGGTCTTTTCAGTGTGGCCGCATGAACTGAGGAAATCTAGACTATATGGAACAGGATACATAGCATCCATTGTTTGTCTGGTTTCTCCCCCATCACATTAAAGGTGCTCAGGTTGCAATTAAGCGAGGACATCCGTAGAATGCAGACGAGTATAATTTGTTTTGTAAGGTGGTGTTACTTTATCTATACCAACAGAACATTTGAATGAGTTTATACATGTAAGGAAATTTATTGAAATAAAAAAAAAATCCTATTGCAATAAAAATGCTATATTTTTTATTTATATGCAACATATCCAGATTGTTTGAAAATCGTGAACATATAATTGCAGTGTACTGTTTGCATCATCGGTTGTTGGGAAATGCATGGTTAATGCCAGACTTTCTTGGACCGAGATAGTTTTGCTACCGTAGTATCCCACTAAATTAGTCGCATAGGCCTATTCACGGTATGTAAGTGGCATTCTTATAAAATGTGTGTATGGTCCACTAACTTTTTGAAACTCAATGTCGCCCAGCTAGTATGAGAACCATACTCATTTTTACATGTGTACTGTATAATTTAGGTTGCCACCACTACCCCTGTTTGTTTCTTTTTTTTTTTTTTTTTTTTAAANTGGAATCGTGACAGACAATGCCACTGGTCGGTGGGTTTTCTCAGGGATATCCATTTTTTTCCCTGGCCTTGCATTCTTGTGCTGCTCCATTCTCACCTCATTGACTCTCAAGACCTTGTTAAGAGTCGCCCAAACCTCTCCCCTTTCCATAACCAAAATAAATAAGGCAGCTGGTGGAATGCCTATAGGTTGTAAGTTATAAATTCCAACATGAGCTGAGAAGTTTATTGCAAGACTTTGTAGCGCTAACTTCCTCCGTTTTAACCTTTGCGCATGACATTGCCACAGGAACAGGCCCCAACAAGTGTGTACGCACCTAAAGAACTTATATTCCGACCATAATGTGTTTCAATGGCATTTATACAGTTAAGAGTTTCTGCATTTCGAGTACAACACAGCTACCAATTCAAATAAGTTAAATATTTATTAATATATGTAGTGCTTTACTTCCCTGTGACAGAGCTTTATTTGCAGCGGTAATGTGTTGTAAATTTTTTTTTTTTTTTTTACATTTTTTATGGAAGTATTTGTACTGATAAACATGCACACGCATGCACACACGCTCTCTCTCTCTCCCCCTCTCCATTATTTATCAATGATTACATTTTGGAGCATACTATTTAGTTCAGTGGGCGGGCGGATTGATTTTACTCACCGCAGTCACAGTTAGTTTCATCTCCTGGCATACAACCTTCCTCATTGGTGTACCACAGTTATCACTCACCGCCTGATGAAGCTGGTCCAACCAGCGAAACGTTGCACGACTGTGCATCCTCGTGGAAAATGTGTTCATCTTAGCGTTTGTTTGTGTGCGTCTATCCAAGAGAGCTGCCCTGCGAGTATTTGTGCATTCCGTCTACTTTATGTAATGTAATCAGTAGCCTAGAGGCCTGTTCCCGCCATATCTCGTAGTTTACTAACTGAGTGACCGTATTCAAAAGTATGTAATAAATAAAAATTCTGACAAAATATTTATACCCCTCTGGCCAGGGGGGGGGGCGAGTGAGTATGGGAGAGCAATGGAGGAGAGAGAACTTTGCTCCCCGTCTCGCAAGAGGGATGCATGTTATTGTAAGGGTGTTAGAAGCACTAGAAAAGAGAGATTGATTGGGTGGGCTGTGTTTCTTTTGTTGATCGTGTTGGAATTAATTCTGCAACCAGGGTGGTAAGAGGTTCAACTTCCCTGGTGGAGGCCTTGCTCCTCCCATACTGCCAGTCGACACCTGAGAGAGAGAGATATATATATATATATATANCATCAAAACAACACTACTTGCGGCGCAAAGACGATATAAGAGAAAGACGTGTAAGTCACGGCTAACATTTGGTACTCAAGAACCAACGCTAATGTGCTGCTATCTCTTACGCTCCACAGAAAACTTTCGGAAATAATCGACTGTCAGTTATTGAGCAAGAATATATTCCTTTTGATTCTTCTAAAATATTTTTTTCTGTTAAGGATTGCAAAGGGAATTACGTAACGGAAATATTCAAATGCCTTTCTATATTTTGCAAGTTTTTTTAAAACTTACAAAGATAAACTGCAGAAATAATGGTTAGGTTTTTGCTTTTAACATAAATCGTTAGAAATACTTGAAATATATAAAAAGATAGCTTGATAAGATTTTCGTCGTTAAAATATCACTTCAAATTAAATTACATGTTTATAAGTTATTTCTTTTTTCCAATAAATATATAAACTCCGGCAGTCAAGGCTGCATCTCAAGCGCTATATCAGTACATTCCAGACGAACTACGTCCAACAAACTTGCGGCGCGCTGTGTCTGCGCTGTACGCTTGGGAACACAGCGTGCTTTCAAGGACAGCTGCCATGCGACCTTTGCCAAGGTCGCGTGCATCAGCCACCCGTGGTGCAGCCTGTGCTGTACAGGATTTACAACAAGGATGAGCGTGACCTATAAACGATAAATATTATTATTTTTTAACACCCTTTGAAAATAATGGTGCGACCTATATGCGCAGGCGACTCATATGCGATAAAATACGGTAATAATTAGACAATAAATATAACTTTCAAAGTACGTGACATCGCATTGTTGTGTACAGCATACATTTTATTTTCTACTTGTGCCTGTTAACAGTTGTTTAGCAAAATAAAATAGCACGTAGTTACAAACTTGTGTTTGTTTGCCAAATAAAAAAATACCATCACTCCATAGTTTTCTTATATACGTATTTCAGATTATTAATTATTTATGTAACTTGCACATCTCTTAATAGTTGGTTATGCCTAGCATCCACTTGTCTAAGTAATAATGTTCAATTATTTGGGCAACTAAGTGTACGGTACATCAGGCTGTTAAAATAAAATCATCCTTATATTAGCAGTTATCACAAATTGAAATAAACACACTATTTTACAGAAAACATAATACATGGACATTCTTGGACGCATAAAAACAGTACTACTCAATTCCTGACTGCATGCCGGTTTGAGCCATTTTTGCAAACTGTACGAAATTCCAGTTTTCCAAGACAAAACTATATGAAAATACTATCAAAATGTATTTGCACAATGATAATACTAATTTAAAAAGGTTTTGTGGAGTCAGTCTGTTTAAGAAAATATTTGAAGTGTTAACCCAAAAGAGGTTATGCACGACATAACAAATTACTTCAAAATCATTGAGTTCAATTAAAATAAGAGCAGTTTATGAAATAGAAAATATTTTGCAAAGGACGTTGAAAGTGTGTACAATATTGCTATTTTCACAACGAATGATCTCATTAAATTAAACCTTAAAACGTAACATCTGAACGTGAAAACATGATACAGTGTTGTATAATGTTACGCTTATACTACTTACCTTCTCTAATAATAAAAAAGTGTCTTGCGTATTTAAGAAAGGACTGCAAAATGTAAAAAAGGAAATGTTATAGCTTCTTTTTGCCACCACAGTAAAGAAATAAACATTATGAAGCAGTGTTTTTATTTTCGTAGTAGACACGTGACAGGTCATGTACTTTTGTAACTTACAGACGATTTCCTGGTCTCCACCAGTTTCAATCACTGTGTTTTGCAGTGAAGGTGCATGCGCTTAGCAAAACAGACAAGTGACAGTCATAATCACACTGAACACAATGACGTCATCAATAATCAAAGAGAAAAGATGTACGGTGCTCCGTCATCACACTCGCTGGAATATAGTTGGCCAACGAACTATACAGTTTCTCTCTGATCGAACATTGCGATGAGAGGTGTTCGGAGTCATCACCCAGTTGCGTTCCGCCCCTTCGAGGGTACTGGACTTGTCGAAGAGTGGCATCTGCAGTTGGCGGTACATAGTGCGGGGCTTGCCACCATCAGGTGGAGGGATGCCCTCTATTGGGTAGTGAACCGAACCTCGAGCACCAGCACCAGAGAGATGCTCTGGCTCTCTAGAAGTCCCGCCCCTCCCTTATACACAGTTAAAGACTACCTTGTCTTACCACTAGAGCTTTCCTAAGCCTGGGTTTATACCTTGCTATATGGCCTACCATAGCGAAGGGAGGGCAAAGGCTGAGAAGAGACTGACTGCTCAGGGCCAACTATCTATGATTCAGGGGGCGACTGTCAAAGGGTCTATACTCACTTCCGCGAGGAAGCTGTTTATCTGCAGTCCGGAATCGCCACCACCATTTCCACCTGGCAGACTCCATCCAGGACGAACCGTTCCAGCTCAGCAGTGCAGCATCCACGATGCTTCAACGTGCCAAGGCCAGTTTCGCCCTTGCCATCTACCCCGCCCAAGTGCTGCTCAATAATCCATCAGGCCTTCTCCAGCCATCTGCTATCAGCTAGGCCTATCAGTAATGCAACCACATTTGCCCTAACCCATGCTACTAATCGCCTTGCTGCCATATAGGCATATCCACGAGCTGAGAGAGGAGTTGTAAGGTTACCAGGGAAGAGCTCTAGCCTTTAAAGTAACTCACGAACGGAGCAACTACTTCCTGGCATCCACATCAACCCAGGTTGCGCATCAAGTTTTTATCTTCATGGCACCCAACATGGGGTTTCTCCACAAGACTAAAAGTAGTTGAGAGACCTTCGAAGCCTCTGGGATAAGTTGCCCTAGATTAGCACCAGTCCATCAACTTCAGCGAGTTGGGAAACCCCTAGTGGCGCCTACATCAAAATGCCAGATAACATCCAGACAGCCACACCAACCCACAAATTAGGCGGTGAATGGCGGTACACTGCAGTCTTTTGGCGGGTGGTTGCACGTGCAAATTAAGTTTAACGAAGTCCAGAAAATCACACCAAAGGCCATAGCAACGTATTTGTGCGCACTCAGTTGTAATAATATTTTGCATGAGAACTGTTTATTACTAGGCGCCAGCAACACACATGTTTTATAACTGTTAATAATTTATATTTAATAGAAATGAAATATTATAACTTATTAATAAAATATAGTTAAACTTCAATTTAAAGAAAGATAAGATAATTTAATGTGAACAGAGGTGCAAAATGCTTGTGATAAATGACATAGTTGGGAAATAACTAAACACATCGCACATGGGGTGATTTTTCAAATGTTTGATTCAAAACGTGCGAAGAAACCGTGAATAGACTATATTACCACTCTGGTTTTGTAACGGCAGACAAGGTTCTGCTGCATATGCTTCAACTGGTTTCTCCTCTAAGTTGACATATAATGCAGCTATGTCTTGTTTGGTGTCTGCTTAATGGCTGTTTCAGTTAATTTAAAAAATTTATTTATAATTAATTTTTTTACTAAAATTAAAAAAATAAATGGAATGTGAGGTGTATTAGTAAAACTTCATTATCATTAATAAAAAGTGCACAATTGTGATAGAAGCACATTATGGTGTATGCCTTCACAAATATTCATCACATACAAACTTATTTAATTTTATTATTACGTAACAGAACAAAACAAATCGGGGAAATACGACTACTAAAACAAATACCTGTATGCCGTGGCTTGTCTTCGCAGTAGCTACCTGTATAACTGTACAATATGTACAAAATATAAATATCTCAATAATAACAAACAATTATAAACAAATACACATTCACCGCGTGAAAACTAATGACAAGGGATGTGAATGCCACATGTTACACCGTATCGCAGATACATAAACAAAATCACTGTTGCAGGTCACGCAGGATTGGTTTCCCACTGTCCTCGGTAAACTTCTGCACTACAAAAACTTGAGCAAGATCATCGTAGTCGTACGTCCTCTTCAGAAAAACATCCGTTATCCTGATTCCAGAGATATTCTACAAACAAAAACATTTCAAGTAGAAACTAAATTATTTTATAAAGGCACAATGTAAATGTACGACAAAAGTGTCACTAAATACGCAAACAAGCCAGAAAATGTATTCATGTAAGCAGGTTCAACACAAGCATGAAAATACCTTTTCAAACAGTGGCATTTCTGAGTACAACTGCGCTAGGTGTGCAGTCCATGTCATGTACTTTCAAGGCAACGTACCGATGAACGAGGGAGGGTAAGTAGGGCCCCACATTTATGGTAGAGTAAATAAAATGAGCTGATTTCATCACTAAAGTTGTGCCATTTCATCATAAAAATAATCTAATTTTGTTAAATAAATTTTACAGCAAAAAATGCACATGCCATTATTAGGACATGAATCTGTAGTTTTCGTAACAATTTCAGTTCAACATAAATTAAACTTGTTATTCATTAACGACATGACATGGCGTCTTGCTTGTGGCGGAACGAGGTTGTTAATTTTTCTTCCTGCGATGCGAAAAATACAATTTACCAGAATCAAGTTTGTACACGTTGTGTTTTTCAACATACCTAGGCAAGTTACGATGTAGTGATAAATCTATGTTTCCACAGCCGAAATGAGTATACCGTAATGCGTGTCGTTATGCTGGGCCAGTGTGAGTGATTGCAAATATTGGACGTGTGAAATTTATACGTTTTAACCGTGTACTGTTTTTTATGACGAAATTAATTATTAGAAAGTTACGACCGTTTATTTATCACAACTTTGTAACTTTATCCTAGGTGTTTGAAACACAATTGTGTAACGTGCTTACGTTTCTGTGATTTGAATGTTTGCTACAATCCCGAACAAAATACTAAGCTCAGCCAGAAAATTTAAAATAAATAATAAAATAAACACAGTAAAACTAAGTACCTTTGCAAATAGATATGAGCGGAATAAAAGATACGGTAGGCCTATTTGTGTGCAGATTCACCACAATTATTTAATTCTGTCGCCGCTACGTACAAAAAATAAGCGACACGAGTTGCGCGCTTGAATTGACTGCCTTTCCGTTGGACCGGCTGCTCCTTCGTTTTAATATTTATTCCAACGGAGGCCATCCTTTTAATGAAATAACCCAACACACATCAATAACAAGAGGTTAAATACTACAGTTCTTTCCCTCACAGTTGTAACAGGGTTAAACAGTCACAGTAAAATATTAACTTGTATCACGTGTAATGTGCTATGTCATGTATAACAAATGTTAACAATGTAAAATGAATACTGTAAGAACTATCGTCAATACAGACACTGTTAAAAAGTAATAAAGCTGACCTAAATATGGTTATTGGCCTAAATTGTGAACATTCATACTAAATGGTTTTTGAAATATATCAGAATTCTTTGAACAGCTGAAAACAGTAAACACAGCATCTGACAGTTAAAACGTAGAAGTCACATGACAGTGTCTATATTTACATGTAGCATAAGGATACGTAATTGTTAACCAAAAGTAGAACTTAAGTAGGGATTCAGGAAAGTGTAAAGTAACAGTGAATGAATGAATGAATGAATGAATGAATCAATCAATCTGCTAGCCCGCCCCTCTCTTTCTCACCCCCTTCCCCCTTCTCCCCTATTAAACATACCCATGTTTACCAAAGTTGGATTTACAATTTAGGCCAAATAAATAAATATTTTTACATTACAACATAGTTGAAAGTGTTGCCTTTTTTTTTGGCCATGTGCATTTCAAACATTTTAATAACTGTTTAGAAATACATTATTTACAGAACTTGCTAACTTACTGTTTGTAATTCGCAACCACCTGAACATAAATTTTGCATGATTACTTCACTAAAATCACATTTGTCTATCACTGATATGAATTAATTTATTTGCACAATAATTAAGTAAAATCAACACTTCACACATTTCCTGAAACTACCAAATTATATTTATGGCACTTCATGGCGGACGCCAGTAGGAAAATGGTGGAACAAGCCATTCTATGAGGCTGTAAAACATGTGCAGATAATATAACATTTCACTATAAAAAAAAAACCACTAAAACGGCACCTACAACCAACTATACAAAAATAAATAACTACCGATAAATTATTCCGACAACACCAGCCCGATACTCGCATAAACATGACGTAAAAAGAACACGCACAAGTTCATTTTGCGTTCAGTTTGAGGAAAGTATTCAAGGTTTAGTTTTAGTTTGGTTAGGTAAGAAAATCTTTGATTCATCCCACCTCTAGTATTTTGTCTTTAACAAGAGTTAAATTGCACGTATGTAAACTTAAAAAAAAAAAAATGTTCAGCATTGTGGGTTTACTACAAAATACATATAATGTGACAAAATAAATTCTGTAAGAAGTGGTGGAAATATAAACATTGCCTTACATGCAAGCCCGCTGTGAGCGGAACCAAAGATAGCTGCAAGGTGAGGGAAGTACCGTGCTCCAACCGCCCCAGCTGGCGCCCAGATACACCACTCCACACAAGTCCCGTCGAGGAAACCGACTCCAAGCTCAACACCAGGTCCATCGCACGCTCACTACACACATACATCATGCACTAGTTACACCTCATCACAACATTATTTTCTGCTTTCACAAGTACATGCTCTATGTTACGTGATGCTGTAAAACTATAAACACAATTGAAGGATCATTTTTTAAGTTGTTTATAACAGAGAGGTTTTTTTTAAAAATAAAAGATATTAAAATAAATTGATGGCAACTGGTCCAACTCAAACAGACATAATATGTATTGCTAGATCAACACAAATTGTACAAGTTTATTTTACTAATTAAAACACACACAACTAATAGAAAAAAAACAACACAGAAAGTAAATCTATATGTAAAAATTCTAAAGGAACCAATATCATGTACATTTCTTGTAAGAGGATTTCATGATTTTGCACAGTCTTTATATGTATCTGTTTATTATCTCTAGTATACACATCGATAGTATTGACTATAAGCATAAATGTATTTTATGAAGAAAAAAAAAAGTTAACTAGTGGTTAGGGATGTACGAGAACTGAAATTTTGTTCGAGTCGAGCTCGAGCCGAGCATTCAAAAAGGTTTCAATCTTTCGAGTCGAACTTGAGCGAGTTTTTACTAGAATTAATAAAACTGCCAGTAGGCTGCATTACACAATTTGACACGAAGCAGTTCTCTTATGTGGTGTACCTTTAAAATTATTGCTGTATCAATTCTTGTTGAACTGCACACACTACACTCATACAATCAGCTTCATCTTTACTTACTTTCGTGAATTAATTCCAAACTAATGAGCTACAATTTCAATTTGAATCAACAAACCTTGATTTGCTTGCTTCGGTGAACGGTATTTCACTTTCCTTGAAAGAAAAAACCGCAACATACTAATGTTGCAACTAGTGTGCCACGTTAAAAAATTTGTTCTCCCACTTAACCTGTATCGCACAGCTAAGTTTAAGCACAAAATATTAACATTAATAATAAACAATAGAAAGAGAATATTTTGAGTTCGCCAACGTACATTATTGGACGTGTACTACGGCAATGAACATAATTTATAAGTGCAGAGAATTTTCGTAATTCAATCTTGCAACAAACGTGTTGGCTGGTATCGGCATCTGCTGTTGAGGTTATGTTGCAGTTGGTGCAAAAAAAAAAAAAAAACAATCGTCTAGCGGGAAAAAAGAATTCCTGAAATGAGTGAAAATATATAATTTGAAATGTGACTTGACATAATTTAAAAAAATGCTTCTCTAAAGTTATTGTTAATAACATGAATAATTTTACACGCATTAAGTGTTTATTTTATTAGGTTTTAACAGTAAATACACTCCCGTTTCCTTAAAACACTTTAGTGTTGGTAAGGAGGAAGCTGAATTCTCCTTGTTAGTCCTTTCAGCAGATTGCCCAAAGAAACGTAACGAAAGATAATGAATACAATTGATTACTACCTATGTGTGTAGGCCTTTGCAGAGAAGAATTCAGTGGCGGCCATGATTGTTTACTTTAATGTCGTGCCGTGAAATACAGCGCGGACAGAAATTAGTGTTTTCATTTTCAGAGAGGTCTAATACACTCTGCGCAAACATTTTTTTTTGACAACTTATTGTTAAGTGATGAAACATTTATCATTGCCAATGCAACATAATTCACAAAGTAATTATGCTGTTCAGCGGCCGTTGACATCATGTAATAAGAGTTGTACAGACCAGACGTGTCACGGTCATTAAAGTTAAATTTTTTTCTGCGCAATAAACACAACTGAGACATTGTTTACTGTTATATTCTGTGGGGAAAAAAAATTTATTTATTTATTTTTCTTTTCCAAACTTGAAATAGTTGAGCTTGAGAAACTAATGCAATCTCTAACCAAGTTTTGAGAGAACTTAAGCCCGTACTTGAAATTTTGAGTACTCGCACATCACAACTAGTGGTATGACTTTCCTGCTTAATACAAGGAAGTTAAATTACATCTATGCTAAATGAATCTATGTAATATGTAGTATAGTACTGTGCAGTAAACATATCAAACATGAAATGTACAAAAATGTGTTTATTCTGGTTTTGTAAAGAAAATTACAAAACCATGGTTTATTCCATGGCTTGAGTTGTTAAAGTTACACCCAAACTGCAGCTTCCTGTAGACTGAACATTTCCCAAGTTTCCCTCAACTTTATATTTTTGCTTCTATCAACACCTTTGAATAATTTTTAATTTTGATAATTTTTAATTTTGCTTGTTCACTTGCCACCACAAATTTAACATAAAGTTCAGAATTCACGCAACGAGAATACAACCGTATGGAAAACTTTGTGATCTAGTGACAACAGTAGAACACGCTAGTTATCTGATACAAATTTACACTGAAGTTGCTGTACTTGAACCAGTCACAGGAAGTAATAGGATCATAACTAAGACTCCGCTAGTCATCCTGTTCACATTTCTGCTAAGATTATTTTGGAAGGAGAACATGACATGACGACTAGACGAAAGCAGGCTTTTCTATATCAATAAAGAAACTGGTTATTCATTGCAGAAATAATTTCAGTATTTCAGATATAATAAGTCTCATATTACAATATATATGTACAAAATACTTTTATATATTGATGCAGGACAACGTCCTGCCTCTCAGACAGTTAAGCCACGCTGCACGTCCACCGCCTCAACCAGTACCAACGTGCGATCAGTGCACAGTGAGTGCCGAGAGCAGAGTAGTGCACGGGAGTGTAGGGCAGTGCAGCACAACAACCTACCCCCTTCCCCCGACAGGCAGAGGTGCAATATGGGAAACCCAGCACGCATATTTGTAGGGCGCAATTAAAAAGCCAACATTAAAGCAAAGGAACGACACACTAAGTGTGTGAAAAGATGCCCCTACCAGCTTTCTAGTGTTTTTATTCTGTTAATTCAAAAATTCACGTGTTTATCATCCCCGGTGTTTCACCCTCATTTCGTGCCATCAAAGTTAAATTTCAGTTATTAAGAGTAATAATGTGTATTTTTATATTCACGTCTCATGCAAAGGTTTGTATGCTTGTTATTCATGCAGGAAGTAGTCCGGANACGTCTCATGCAAAGGTTTGTATGCTTGTTATTCATGCAGGAAGTAGTCCGGACGAGCCGCGCACCGCCATAGTTTGCGCCTTGCGAGCTCGCCAGGTTCAGTTGCCGTCAAGTGTCTCAAGGGGTTGGTCGCATCGTGCGCGCTCCGGGTGAACTCAACTTTGTACTTCAAACCACGTAGTTTTCAATAGTAACGCCATTTGGAAGCATTTTTACTTAATTCTCACCCAGAGTCGCCACCCCTTCNAGGGACTGCGTAGTCTGGACGAATGGCCCGCCGTATCCTGAGATCATCATCATCATCAGTAATCATCTATACCACCTGCAGACGGTGTCTGACGTCTAGTCTGGTATTCTATCGCAAAACCCACCTAACTTTTTTTGTACCGCCGCTCAAAGTTCCATTTCACCCAACACCACACAGCCAACAGACATCAAATCGGCACCCTTCCGTAGCGCCATTTTCTGCTGAAAACCCTCATTGCTCAACATTTTTCCTACAACATGGTAGGGCAACATTTTTATTTGGTAGAGTACTTTGCTAGGCATAATATTCATCGAGAGACATTTTACTGTACTATAGCTTACCATGTATTAATTATACGGCAAGTGACTGAGAATTCTTCTTCCAGGTGCACAATATTTGGAAGTGNACTATAGCTTACCATGTATTAATTATACGGCAAGTGACTGAGAATTCTTCTTCCAGGTGCACAATATTTGGAAGTGTCTGGATAGACAATCGAATATCTCCATAATCTGGAGCCTGTAACGTAACACAATTTAAATAGCATACAAATAATGCATAAAATAAATCAACAAATGATTTCATGTACATAATAGCATGAAAACACAAATACGTTTTACCTTGGCAAACTGAATTATACAACTGGGATGACCATAGCCTGCAAGTCATGGTCTCTTCGTAGACGATTTTTCATCATGTTTGACATAAACTCTACTATTAGCACATTTGGCATCAATTAATAGGACTACAGTACAACATGTTCTTCAACAGTGAAGACTGACAAACGTTCCATCTTACTTNATTTGGCATCAATTAATAGGACTACAGTACAACATGTTCTTCAACAGTGAAGACTGACAAACGTTCCATCTTACTCGGGTATGGTCCATACTAGTGATGCAACGAATATTCGCATGTTTTTGAACATTCACATTCGAATTCGCAAAAATGATGCCAATATTTTGCGAATGTATTTGGCAATGAAAAATGAAAATGTTTATTAAATAATAATGCAACTGCTATGATTAAGACATTTTTATTTATTAACATATTTTTTATCTGTAAGAGTGTATTTTAATGATATTTGGGAAACAGCCTTGTAGTTATTCACTAGATTACATAACATAAACACACTCTCGATATTCTTTTATTCTTATTTGCCTAAGCAAAATCAAATTAAGGCAGGTAATTTCTTAAAACTTCTAAACTATATTATAACACAACTGTATGATCAAATACCATTGAACTGCTTTAACACAAAACAATGGAATAAGATATAACCCAACCTTTTTAATTA
>NQII01016382.1:0-15904 GCA_002778355.1 Clitarchus hookeri
TTACAGAGAAGGATTTCTGACCGTGTCTTGGTTTTACCATGCTATGTGTATTTTCTCACTTTTGCATAGTGCGAACAGTTATATGCAATTGCTATAAGACGATGTAAATATACAGCACAAAAATATTACAATTGCAATGCTTTAGCGGTTGTTCCAGTTACACTTACACATAATCAGAATTCTGCAAATATATTTATATTTAATGTTTGGATAAGGGGAATTCAACAAAATTATAATTTACCGGAAGGGGAGGTGTGTCCTTTTTTCCTTATATTCATCCACTATCCGGACGAGTATTGCACTCCAGTTATCCGGTAACAGTTGGAAAGTTTGTCTGCATGTTTATTTACTACCAGCATATACTTAAGGAAATCGATTTTTGATCTGTAGCACGTATTCCCTACTTATCCTGTATCAGGTCGCCCACTATACTTACTTCCCCTTATGCGTACACACAGAGGCGTACAAGACAACTTATGGAAATTAAAGATGGCAAGAGACATTAATAATTTCCGAAAGTTTATATTTTGNACAGAGGCGTACAAGACAACTTATGGAAATTAAAGATGGCAAGAGACATTAATAATTTCCGAAAGTTTATATTTTTTTGTCCCCAATACAGGATAAAATTAACACCGTACGAAGAAATTATCTTTACAGGGAAAACTATAGTTATCCTATGTTAGTNCAGGGAAAACTATAGTTATCCTATTTTACTAGCAGCAAGATACTGTTCTAGTTGATTGTCGCCACTGTTTCATTTTCGTAATAAGATGTCATCTGCGATGTTGAGATACATTCCACAGTAATCTTTCAGTATGAAAAATATATATATCCACATATAAATACTGTGGGAAGTAGTGTTTACGTAACCAAGAGCTCACAGCATCACTCTTTAGTACTGCTCTCACACTGCCGGTGTGTTTGTGCTTGAGACTATCATTACAGAAGTCTATGTAATGTTACTATTCGTTCAACTATTACAACTATTGCATATATTTTTAAAATTCTGTTTATTGTTTTTTTACTTGCTATGCAGAGTACATTAGACTATACATACTATAGTCGTTTCTGCTAAATTTTCTCCTTGTCTCATATTTACTGAGAAAAAAATGGTCAATGACAACCATTTTTTATGTGTGTTGATTTACCATAAATAACTTAAAGTGTGTATGTGTAGATCCTGTCAATGACTTAAAGTACGTATGTGTATATATACTGTCAATGAAAACAAGCGTTTGTATGTGTGTGTATATATATACTGTCAGTTACTACAAGTTTCCATATATATATATACTGTCAGTGACTACAAGTGGCTATGTGCGTATATATACTGTCCGTGACTACAAGTGTCTCTGCATGTAAATATTAGGTTAGTTAATACAAGTGTATATGTGTTAATATACTGACAATGAGAACACTAATGTGACAATGTTTCTATATATTATTTCAGGCGAATAAACATGGCCATTTATAGGCTGAATGTATGAAGCCTTTGTGTTTTCACCCCCTACCCCGCCTTCCCTGTTAAAGGAACCAGTGGCCACCTGAAAGTTTATACCTAAAAAATTATTCTCTAGTATCCTGACAAGTATTTTACAAAAATTACATTTACTGGCACAAACAAAGATTACCGAGAAATTGAGGTTAAAAGTGCGAGTATGACTAACTAATGTACTTTATGTATTCTTGAGTAAATTTCCTTACTTCACAAATTTGAGAATTAAGTTTAGTTTACATGTTAGAAACCAATTTGCATTAAAAAAAAACAAGTTTCGTATAAATCTGAAATTGGTATAACTTACTTACGACAAGCGACCTGTCTGCATGGAAGTTAACCAACTTTTCCGAATTAAAATAAAAAATAAAATTTGGATGAACAGATTTATTAAAAATGGATATGCATCCAGAATTTTTGAACTTGATTAGTTTATTTCTAATCATAACACTATCGACTTGTTAAGCTGCATAATATTTTTGTAGTCTTATTACCATGCTCAAGTTTAAAAATTAAAAATTATCCAACGCCGAGCAAATGCATAGGCAACTTAGAATTGATATCGAAATCTCACACATTCTACACATCTAAATGAAATAGCCAAATAATTGATTTCAAAAGTTAAAATACAACGAACAAATGAAACTATATTTTGTGGCAGATGCAAAGTGTTTAACGGTATTAAACTTGGGAATATTGTTTGGTTAATGGAAAATTTTCTGTAATATAGACATGGTTTTTTTAAAGTGGACACAGAGGTTTAGCGGAAGAAAAAAAATTGGGTGTTTTCCACGAACAAAATTTGAATTTGGCATTTGCCAAGAAATCATTGTGGCTGGCGCAAAACATATATATTTTTAAGTACATTAGATCTTAGAAAACCAATAATAAAAACATTTGACACTTATTTTTTATATTAAAATAAATTCCTGTAGGTTAGTAGAAGGTTTTTGTAATAGTATTGTAAGTTTTATTTACTAACATATAAATGACAATCGCATGTCATTTTGTAAAAAATTGTAGATTTAAAATTATTGCAGATTTTGTTGAAACTGTATTTTTTTTTAAATCTCATAAGTATGTAAATGTTTACAAATTCTGTTAATTTTGCAATCTGGGAATACCGTAAATGAATAATAAGTTTCTTGTTTCATTCAGTGTCAAAATGTTTTATTACAGAATTATAGGCCCACAGGATTCACAATTATTTTAACAACATGCTTTTATATCATGTTACGGTCTCATCACGTTCTAGGGCTTGGGGCAAGTACCTGCAAATCAGAAAGTAGTAGTAGATTGTGTCTGTTGAAAATAGGTTTTTCATATAAAACCACATGTATTTGCTGCAACAATGCATTGTTTTTTCTTTTATATTCGTCAAGCTATATTTTACTTTATTTGTGATAAATGGTAATATAAATATAACACATGAATGCATAAGAGGAAACATTCTCAACGTGTGGAGCAAGATGCTTATCACAGTGGGGTAAGAAGCCTACTGGTATTTATTATTTTTGAAAACGCCCTTTCTTATATAATCAGTACAGGGAGCCTCCTGCCATGAGCTACATTCACTACACAGTCTACATGTGGAAGCTCTTCGTACAATGCACAACATAAATCACAGATACACTACACTTACCAGATGTGCCAATGCCTTTCATACAATCTAAAGTCAACTTGCGTTTTGCATTAACATCTTTGGGCTTAAAGTTTACTGATTTTGATGATTGGTCGTTTTCCTTGGTTAATGAATATTTCAATATTACTTCTTAAAAACAGCTTTTCAAAATACGTCACCATTTGATTTCATTCTATTCATGACAGAAGACCTGTAATATAATTATGGTTAAATGTATTACACAATTATTAATAAAGTATACCATCTCATGTGTTAAGTAATTTTTTTTCAAAAATATTTTTTTGTTGTATTTGTTAATGTATATCCTATTATTAGATATGAGGTAAGCTTGCAAGGATTTTTGGATAAATATTTTTTCTTCAATAAATCTACATTTACTGTAAAAATACGTAAAAATAATTCTGTTTAGCAAATAAATAAATATCTTTAAGGCTATTTTGTTAAAAAGAAAACCAAATATTATTTTAATACAAATAGATTTTTAAACAAACTAAAGTTTGCTGCTATTGCATATTTTTCTGTGTTCATTTTGAGTTATGGTGATATTACCTAATTTTAAAGTAAAATGAAAACATTTCCATGAGTATTATTAACAGTTTAAAAATTTGTCTACCAAAGGGATGGCTTAGGTAATATCAACAATTTTCGCACTCTGTAGTTTCTAGCACTTAAAATAACTTACTGAAAATTGCGATATCGAATAACCGATTTATTAGATCATATACTTAAGGATCAATAAAAAAATACGGTAAGAAACCGAAGCAAAATAAAAATATTGAACTCTTATAACTACAATACAATGTTATCGTTGCCATTAACATGTATATAAATCTAAATTATATTTGTGGACAACATAACTTTGATTGGTTTATATTTAACGAACTGTTCAGTAACTATAATGGTCCTGACAGTGTCGCCTTTATTGATCTCTTGCTGTTATTTCTCAAACGCTCAAAATAATTCCAGGTTGGCGTGAGCTGCAGCTACCGGTGTTTTGCAATGTCCGAACTGTTAGTAAACCGGTAGTGTCTCTGCTTAACTTATTAAACGTAGTTACTGGAGTAACTGATAATCTTTCAATTCTATCAACAGCTTGGCAGAAAACAACTAGTGCAAATTCGAGTAGTTTTCACTGACTTCATTGTGTTTTTATTTATCTCAGTTTTACGATACCTTAACGCAGAATTATTTGGCTGGAAATGATTCATTAGTACAATAGAGAGGAAATACGTACACCGCGACGTAATTGCATGGCGGTTCTTTGATGTGGACGTAACCCATTCTATTACTGTCTGGGCAAGTCTCAGAGAACAAGCCATGTGTCTGATTAGCTACTTCATGCTGCAAGAGCTTCGTTATTGGTTAGGCTTACAGCTGCAAAGATATATTATGTTCTTGAAAATATGCTATTTTTGTAGTTTTTTGGGTTGTCCTAAACACGTAAAATTCAGTTGCTGCAAATGAAAATTTTAATGGCTGTCAATAAACTACAGTTTCGGTTATAAATTTAAGATCCAACAGGACCGGGTTCCGAACCCATATTCATTGTTCTTCAATTCTGTATCTTGGCAACCACAACTATCGTAAGAGTTTCAGCAATTCACTTTCTTTAATTATTATAGAAAGATTGGTGTTTGGCATGTACCTATATTTGCAAAAATGTCAGCTTATGCAGATTTGTTGGTGGAAATCGGTTTATTGAGATTGTCTTTGACACTGTTAATCTCAATAAATACAATAAAAAACACTGCGCTTGTTCCAACAGTTCAGACCAATTACAAACGAACACTCTAAATGTAAATTCGAAGGAAGTTGACTCGCTTGCACTACATTAAACCAAATATATGTCAGTAGTGCACCAAGGTGATTTTGTTGCCATGAAATGTGTGTTACAATGGACACATAAGATTGTCAACTAACCATAAGTTTATAAACTTTAAAATAAATATTTGACCTTACAATGGTATTTATAGTTTTGATGGAAACAAATCTAATTAGTTGAACTTACTTAAAAAACAGTAGTGTATGCATCCATAAATGCGTTTTAATTATGCTGACACATAGATAATTATTCGTTTCAACAAGTTATGTTCAAATATTTCATTTGGTTAAAGGGAATAATTGCACATGATTGGAGAAAGATCAGATTGGCCGAGAGAACAAAACATTGTTCAGTGTGAATTTGTTTTGAAGCAAATGTAGTGGAACCAGCATTTAAATTATTTTCTCGGTATATGCCTCTATAAATCCACAAATTGTGTTTTAAAGAGATATTTTATCTCCTAAAAACCACACTGTAATCCTTTTTTTTTTTTTTTATGTTTTGAAATGTTTGTTGCAGTGTGCTTTCTGCCAGAACAGTTTATTGTGGGCTGTAGTGATCAGAATATGCCACAGTATATTTTGATTATAAACTATACATATTTATTTTTCCGCATAAATCTACTTATCGCAATCACGTAATTAATATATACTCTTTCTTAATAATATGTGAATCCAAAAGGAAATCACGTGTTCAAATTAAAATATGTTCACTCGTACATATCTGTGAGTATAAGATGTTGTGTAGTTACACGTTGGCTTTGTATGAAAAACATATAATGGTTTTGTATTTTGTCATAAATCTTTTATTAAATTTCAATGATTTTATCGAAATATCTTACAAATTTATTGACAACGGAGTTCCAGTAAGTAAGTATTATTCTGTTCTTGTTCGGCATTAAGTCAAAACTACTGGACGGATTTTTCAAAATCGCTTGAAATATGGGAAGTCTGAAACCTATTCTTAGAAATGTATCATCCTATATTACAAAAAATATCAGAAATAAAAATTGCATTTTTTATATGAATATTTTCTTTATAACGCGCAATTTTATTCACATATCATTTGTATAAGACTTACGTTACATTGCTGTTTCGTTATTTGGGTGGATTATAAGTAAATTGCATATGCTCAGTATTTTATTAGTTTAATTTTATAAAATTGTATTAATTAATTAGTTTATTTACATGAATTAATTAATTTTTATGTATTTATTTATTTTCATTACTGTTCCTTTTATTTAATTTCCTTTATTTATGTTATTACAAATACCACCATACGAATACCTGTCGGTCTTGATTGTGGGTAAAAGCTGTGTTTAATTTACATCTACCAGATTCATTTACAAATCCAAATTAGTAGTGGGCAAAGTCGCGCGCAACTTATTTACTATCTATCTTCTAATTACCAACGTCTACAGATACCTGATATTCGCGAAGTGTACCAAGCAGTCTTGGTTTAAATGAGCTACGTGTACACCGAACATTAACTTCCGGTTATTGACCTCGCGCATATGGTAGAATATTTGGATACTCTTTTTCTAAACATTTGTAGGTCGTGGGCTGGAACCTAAGACATGGGACCGATAAAATTATCCAGTGGAAAACGTTGTTCAGAAATATAATGATTTTAAAAACATATGGCAGACACCCATTCCAAGAAAATAGAGTGTCCCTACCAATGAAAACGACGTATTCATTTTCGATGTGGCTGAAGTGGTGGTCAAAGACTTCGTTTTATTTCATCCTGCACCACGTAGAGAAAAACAGAAAATTCTACTTCCGATTGTGTGAATCCGCAGTTAACTGCAGGCAATAAAGAGACAGTTTTTACCATTCTTCCGACTTGTAGGTTGTATGTAGCCTTCAAACGTAAAATGAGTTATCAATTTTCACTAAGGCCTACAAGGTAGTTAAATTTCCTTGGCTAAAACTTCCGCCAAATATGTGGATGTACCTATTGGCATTGCATATTGAGTTGTACCCCGTCTCAGGTAAAAACTATCCAGGTAGATTTTGCACCACTTAAAAGGTTTATCTTGATAATTGTGCTACTTTTTTGCATACTGCTGCATAGTGTTATGGTGTGATCGGGCCTTAGCTGAACGGCTTACCTGATTACACCTTCAAACATTAAACCTTGAAACGAGCGGGATTGCAACGCCACCATTTGGTCGTCGATACTTGCGAAAGAAGAGTTGCAGAAATCCCCTCCACCGAGGGGATTTCTGCAACTGTGCGCGGGATAGAGTTATTAGAAATTTAACTATTACTGTGATACTAATTTGTAATCCTGTAAGCATTTTCAGTACAGTAACTTTCAACTCATGCTAATTTAATAAACTCCATGCCGTACACCATATTGTACGTAGTTAGCTATTACTGTGCGCAGATAAAATAAAATTTTCTATTTTATCCAACTTTCCCCTCAGTATATATACTATATATTCAAGAAATTTCTCATATCATGCTTAGGAATAAGGTATGCCAGTTAATTATGACAATTTTTGTACGCTGATAGAAGGCCCGTATTGCGTTATGAGTTACCAAGCGGAAGGACGATATGTCGTTGTCCCAAGTGCCGAGGCGACATATTCCCTTGTCAGCACCTTTTCAACTATATGAAATTTGTAGTGTAACTAAACTGCTATATACACTCCAAGAACGCTCATATTTTAAAATCCATAGCGACGGACTTAGATGGTCTTTATGCTAGTAATTGTAATAAAGTTACGGCGGAAATTACGAATGATGTGCAGGAACCTGCAAACTTTTTATTATTAGGCATTAATTTGGGTTCGTTTTCCCTCATACTGTTACATTTTTTTTCTGGAATATTCAACGCAACTCTTAATGCTTTAGAAGTGAACAGGGAATTTTATGCATATTAAAATATCGGAAGGGAAGTAAGAACGAAAACAACGGATTAAGCCTACGTCGAGAATACAATACTGGACTAGGGGAAATAGCAATAACAGAATTGTTAGTAGCAACAAGTTCATTAATTGCAAAAGTCTTCCAGCATAAAATATCTCTGGAATCTGTTTGACTAAGGTAGTTAACACCAGTCACTGTAATACTGTAAGGAAGTCTGTAAAAACAAACTTCGAAAATCCCAGATCCATAATGAGCAGCCATTCCATGAAGAGTAAATCTTTACATAAAGCTGAGGAGAATGAAGCTCTCTTCTGCAGTCGTAACTTTCTTTACGAAAACAGTACTGAGAGATGCCGCGGATTGCTGTTAGTAGTATATAAGCAGTGGTCTGGAGCAGTGCGTTTCTCAATAGTGTGAAATTTAATTTGTGTTTACAGAGTCATGAGGCGAGCACGTAGGCCTAAGAGAAGACATCTTTCAAGACCTGTTTTCGAATATTGGTTCTTTCGATTGTGATATTATAAAGGACGATATACATTAAAATATCGCAAAGACTAAAACATTTTAACAAGTAAATTTATACAATTTAAACGCTACTGAGCCAGACTAGGCTTTAATAAAAAATTTAGTTAAATAATTGTTTTTGATAACAAAATTTATGTTTTATCAAATTATTTCATTTCGTGGCATGGATAAGTAGTGGGATACTAATTTCTTTACTGTCGAGAAAGTATTCTTTTGGGGAGCATAAGAGATATTAGAATATTACCCCTACTAGTACTTTATTCCCATACATTGTGTCATTCTCTGATTTCTGCTTAAGTGTGTTAAATGTCCAAGAGATTTTCCAATAATTTAACACCAATAAATAATGACTTAAATAATTTTCTATCGAAGCAGGGTGCGAAATATTTCCTTTAATTGGCATTTCATTGCCTCTTTGCAAATGTGTTCTTGAAAAATGTGATGAGGCATTCCAAGTATGTAATTAATAGAGTAATTCTAAAGTATTTGTAAGCGATAGCTGTTTCACAACTAACTGTGGTATTATTGCTTTCCAGCTAGTCTTGGAATTTCAAATGCAATATCTAGCTGTTCAGACATTTCTTCAATAGCAATAAAAATATCAGTGAACTCTGCCTCTTTTACGTTTCTTTGTTTATCCAAAACCTCAAGAAGAACATTTTAAGCGTGGATTGGTACAGAACTTATGTAAGTATTCACAGGCTGCAACATGCTGGTAACATACTTGAGATGTACAGATTACCTTTGTATGATTTCCAAATAGATTGAGAGAAAGATCACTGATCGTGTCACACTGTCGAATTGAAAAACACCGCAGCAAGTATTTTGACTCCCAGAGTTTCCTTGATAATCAATCAATGTTGACACACACATTTTCAATTGTTAAAACACTTAGGAAGGTACAGTTCTGAAAGGAAGATACTTTGAACAGGGGATTCCTATAATGTTTGGGAATTTATATTATTATAGTATAAACTTCAGAGTCATGTGTAAACTGGAACGAGCAGAGGTTATATATTTTATATATTGACTGCTGCCACAACGAGAAGTTATTTATATAATTTTCATTACCAGTTCACTCTATTCCCTCTTCAGAGATATGAACAGCGTGTCAAATAACCTTCTCTCCGATTATAAATACAACATAATTCAATACTTTTATGGCATCTACACTGGTACTTAATAAAGGGACTCTTTTCATAAATCATTTGTCTGCAGAGTGTAAGCAGAAAATAAAAAAATCTATAGTGAGTTTTTTTAACAGTATGAGAATAAGGATTTCTTTTAGCATATTTTATTAACTCGCTTTGTTAGAGTGATGAATCTGAATCACACTCTTTGAAGGAAATGTGCAGATCGATAGTTAATATATATATATATGAACTGTTTCTGCTGCACGCTAATTGAATTAATTGATTCTACTTAACTTAAAAGCACTGTGATGTAGCTTGAAGTGTGATGTATATCTCAGTCTTCTATAACAGTTAAGTTGCATATTTTATTTATACGCAAGTCGTCGTGTATTTTTTTAAAAATTATTACAAGGCTTGAGGTTGTAACCCGTGTTCTTTTAACCCCGAAATATGAACTATTTTAGGCATATATACAAACATTTTTGAAAATCGTAATTTTGTGTAAATTTCTGACCAGCATATCGTAAATATACTATATACTTCTACAAGAAGACCAAACTGTTTTATTATCAACGTCATAAAAGGTCAGCCACAATGGAATTACCGGTATATTCAAAGATTTTTTGCTTAAATGTCATGTCGTTGTTTCTATTTCTGAAAATACTTGGCTTGGAGCGAACTAAAAATCAAGAAAACGTAGACCTACATGTTTACAAAATACGCAAAGAAGCGTTATTCAAACCTCTTCTTACACATTTCTGCTTTATACAGAATTCTCTTTTTTTTTGTCTTATAAGTTCTCTTCAAAGGCAAACATTTCTACTTTGCGCATGATCATTTTCTCCCTCGCTGGTTTCTTGTCCATTATTTGGGTTGTCGACACACTCCTCACATACATATGATTCAAATTTGGCGAGATCCTGTGAAGAAAACTTCACATGGATGAAGTTCTTCCTTCCAAGAATTGAAAAAATATCTTGATATCAGCGTATTTATATAGATTTGGCTTTCTAGACTGCCAGTGTTTCTGAGTTTCGTTCATTCCAAACGTTTCTATTTCCCAGACGATTCTGACAAAATCTGGTTTATTGCAAAATTATTGGCGGATGAAATCCCGAAGATAGGAATTTGTGATATTTGGACACGATTATGCAGCTTTGAAAGTTCGTAGATTTCAGAAATCAAGAAACTGGACATTTCTATGAGGAAAATTGTCATCACAGAATATGTAACTCTGAGTGCGGCGACGTTTGTATGCTCGCAAATGACCTCGATTGATGAGAGTATCCACACTGCAGTGTCCAGTGAGATCGTTGTTCAACCTGCACATCAAACTGCACAGCGCAGAACCCATGCAACTGCTAGCGACAAAACCGCCAGCAAGCTGAAGCACTTGAGAGAGACCTACTACTACCTGCAGGAAACAATGGTTATGGTGGACTCCACTTTTGGTTTCCAGATATTGGTTGCTTTATTATTTAACATGAGCTCTCTTACGTGGCATGCAAAGATAACCATAGATATGTTGAAGGACACTACCCAGAAAACCATTGACGTAAATACAAAAAACATTGTAATCTCAATAACAGGGAGTGTTCTGGCTATTGCAATCATTACTTTATTAACACTTCTACCGCAGAATGTAGGAAAGAAGAGTGAGAAGACTATATCACTACTGCACAAGCTAAGCCTCAAACGATCTCTCACCCCAGCCGCCATGAAGGAGATGCGGATATTTTCACAGCAGGTGTTTGGAAAGCCAGTGGTTTTTACCGCTTGGGGATTTTTCAACTTGGATCGTAGTACTTTCTTCTCACTTATGGGCTACCTGGCAACTTACGTGGTCCTGTTAGTGCAACTTCGCTAAAATAATTAGTACGTTTAATTTATAACATAGTTTTTAGATTTGTTTTACTACAAGTTGGTTGCAGAAACGTCTACCTATTAATTACAAGAAACGTATTATAATTTTTAGAAAAAGGTCATTACATCTCTTATAATTCACATGAACATGGAAAACTTAAACTTACTAAAACTAATATTTGTTTATTAGGATTTTCTATGATTTTTTGTTCTCTCATTACGTCTACGAAAAAAAGTTTATTATTAAATGTTTAATTAATAAATGTGAAAATAGAGCTACTTCCAAGAGCCATGCAGGTGAAATTCAGCGACAAGAAAGAAATATATTGACACACTTTTAACTGTAGTTTTATATTCATTCTCATTAGTTGTTGCCTGTTTCAAAAGTTTCCTTCTTGAAATGTTTGCTTCTTTGTCGACGTTTATGTACACTCTAGATCTCTATGAACACTGTAAGATGTATGCATACACAGTGGTCTTCACGTTATTCTCTCCTTGTTTTAGCTTAGAGATATTTCGTTGTTATCTTGTGTATAAATTGTGTAGTATTTAATAACAATTTTAAAATTATCGTCACATTACGAAGTCATTAAAGATCTAAAAGTCATGAACCTACAGTTATTAGTCAAACTGGTTAATTCTGGCGCGATCTATTCACGCGACTTGTAGTTTGCAAAGTCTTGCTCCAGAGTAGGGCGATCTCACGTATTTCTTTTCCATCGAGGGAGTAAAGTGCTTAGGTTTGAAGTCACTGAAATTATTTCGAGTTTGTCATATAACTCTACTCTGATCACTCTACGAATTATTGTGTGTGTGTGATTATGCTTGTGTGGCTATGTTGTATATTCTAATTTACTTGCAAAAACCCACCTTTGCAGTGACATTTTAAATTTAACAGTTAGTCTTTGTTACAAAAATTACTAACTAATATATCACTAAACTAAAAAAAATATAAATGTTCTATAACGATATTCGCTCAAAGAGAATTACTTAATTAATCCATTTTTCTATTTGCATTTTCAAAATTCCGCAGCGTCTCACATCTACTCAATCTGGAGGAGTATTATTGTATTAACAGATACCTATACTCGCCACAGTCATATCTTAAGGTCACTACTACTCTATCACAATGCGAAGTGACCCCATTTCAAATGGTGAGTATCTTAAGTGGAATATGATTTTATTTATTGAAGAAACGTGAAATTGTAACAAAAACCAACACCTCAGTAAAATTATAGCATGGATAGTAGATTAATAAATGTTATATATAATAAAAGTATTCAATGAATACTGAAATGTTTCGATGTGTACGTCTGTTGCCATTCATTTGAGATAAATTATTTCATTGTTATTGTTTCGTAGATTCGCCTGTTACATATTCTCATAAAAATTTTTTTTCTAATTATTTGTTTGTTTCTCCTGTGTGAGCTAAGAGAGAAAAGTGGTAACTTAAACTTCTCAAAATGACCTAACTAAAAAAATTTGCATAAAACAGTTCTGAATACTATAGATAAACGTTATACATCTACAAAGGGTTATGATCTATGTGTGTGTGTGTGTGTACGTGAATGATGCTTGGTATATATGCATGTTACAGGGCTGTAGGTCACAGGTAGCCAGTAAATAAGAAAAATATGCATCTACTTGTCTATCTTTCCATCCCAGTGCAGTGCAATAAGCAATGGTGACCATCAAATCAGGTGTTAAGCGAACTATTAACCCTATATACATACTTACGGGCCCATAGCACCTGTTGCAGAAATCACAATGTTATAAACAGCAGCGAAAACCTATCGAGCTTCTTGTATCCGACCTGTGCGTGGCACTTACGTGTCTACCATTTAGATACGGCAAACAACCGATGCGGAAATTAAATATAGATTCAGCACCTGCCTTTTTGAGCCAGATAGAGGGCAAAGATTGGTATAAGTAGCTGTTGACGATTGCGCAACTAAGAGCATGAATTTGCTGTGCTGTCGATGAGAAACCATTACCCTTAATACGGGCTTAGTTGTTGTTTAAAAAATAAGGGGAGTGTCAGGTCACAAATTGCAGGTCTCGTTCCAAATCTTCACTACAGACGAATGTTAGGTTTCTTCAAAATCCAAATGTTACCAGAACCTTTGGACATCGGGTATGACATAAAATTAGCGTTTTAATTTAAAAGTTTAATTTCTTGGATCCTGTAAGGTTTTTTCTGATGTTTTACTACTGGAAAAATGATTAAGTTGTTTTTAATGCATTAAAATAATGACAATGTCTGTTTAGAAATTATCGGGGTTTCGGGAACTGAAGTGGACACTACAAATCAGATAAAAGGTATTGTGATTAATTGGGTTTCAGTAATTGGTTGAATCAGGAAAGCTTGTGTGTGTGCAGAAAAGTGTCTCGCGAAGGTTAAGGCTTATGCATTATTTCTTGTTCATTGATTTTGTCACTGAGCTTACGTTATGGACTTCGTTACTATTTCACTTTATTCCTGATACCAAAATAATCTCGTGCATTATACATATGTACTGTATCCGAATACACTTGGAAGTATTATTTGACGTATTCCTACCCAGCGTACACGGTTGAATATATTACGTACGAGTGGGTAATTTATGTTCTGTACTGCACACTGTGAAGCTCAATGACCAACGATCTTACTTGTGAGTCAATTCTTCGAAAAACGTGTTATAGTCTACGACATAATTGGTTCATATATATTTAGTCAAATATACAGCCTACAGCATATTGGCTGTGACAACGAAACAAGTGTCGTGTCCACATGAGAACAGCATGCATCATAAAAGGTTTTTTTGCAACACCTGAAACTGTACATTAACGAAGATCTACGCAAATAAGAAATAATTAGGTAGGCCCACTTTATATAGTTTATGTAAACTACTTTATGATACGTGATGAAAGTTATTTACTGATGATTATGTGAGTTTCTATACTAGTTATTTCCCATGATTCCTTTCGTAATCTTGTTGTAAGTTGAAATATGCGCTTTCTCCGTGTAATCATATGTGTGCCTAAGAATTTGCCAGATGGTTCATGGATCCCCCTAATGCAGGCGTTCGATTTGGCAATTGCGCTAGTGCTTTTGTTAATGTCCGTTTATTGCTTCATAAACAAGTAAAACGAACCTTTGAACAAGGGAATGCGAAATGTAGTCAGAAAGCAAACGAAAATAAAATTACTGCTCTTTTCAGCTATCTTAACCGCAGTCGGTTTGAGAAAACCCACCGACTCTATAGTAACTGAGGTCGTACCTCTATTGTCCCAGAGAGCGCTCTTTCGTGCTTTCGCCACCACGTCATAATAACGACACAGAGGACGCTATCTTGTCGTCAAAGTGCGTCGGAGAGAGCGCGAGAGAGCGACAACACAGAGAGCACACGTAGTTGCGCACTAACTGGCGCTCTGTAGCACCCTCCGACCACGCGCCATATTTGTTAACAGTGTTTCAGCGTTCGAATGAGATATATAGTAGATTTGCGGGCATAACCATGTCGCGGTTTATATATAACTGAAAACTTTAAATGTTTCAGTCAAAGAAATAAGTTGCACAATAGGAATATACGTATTTACATTTTTACAGACAAGGACTTCTGACCGTGTCTCGGTTTTACAATGCTATGTATTTTTTCTCACTTAATGTATAGTGTACACAGTTACATACAATTGCTGTTACACGATGTAATGGTACAGAACAATAATACTAGCATTTTAATGCCTTAGCAGTTATTCCAGTTTCACTTACATATATTCAGAATTCGGCAAATATATACTATTTTAAAGAGTTTGTGTATGGAAAACCAGCACAATTCGAATATTGTGGAGGGGTGTGGTCTGTCCGTTTTTCATTTAATCCCTCCCTCCTTGCAGTGCACAATACTGCAGTCGCTAAGCAGTCTAGTTGTCCTGCAACAGTTATAAATTTGTCTGCATTTGGTTTGAGCTCCACTATATACATAAGGACGTCAGTTCTATATTCTCTAGTACGTATTCACTACTTATCCTATATAGTGTCGCCCACTATACTAACGTCCTCTTTGCCATACACAGAGAGGCACATACTCAACTTCTGGAAGTTACCGACGGCAAGAGACAATAATAAATGCGGAACGTTTCTACTTTGTTGTCCAAAATACAGGACATCATTAGCAACGCATGCAGAAATTATCTTTACAAGGAAAAGTAAATTTAGACAATTATACCGGCAGCATGATAGTGTTATTGCTGATTTTTGCCAATGTTTCATTTTATTAATAACATCTCATCTGCTATCAGAAGATAAATGCCAAAGTAATATTTTGGTTTGATATAAATATATATTCCCATATAAAAATTGTGAGAAGTTGTGTTGACGTAATCAGGAGCTCACAGCTTCACTTTTAATTAAACGACGCACAGTGCCAGTGTGTTTGTGCGTGAGACTATAATTGCAGAAAACTGTGTAATATTTACAGACGTTCATTAATACACCTACTGGATAAATCTTAAAAATTTTGTTAATGGTTTTTTTTTACATAATGTGCAGAATACATTCGACAA
>NQII01016385.1:0-15109 GCA_002778355.1 Clitarchus hookeri
ACAACAGAGTAAAACTGTATTATGCTTGTCCGTGCGTGTGCATGAATTTTGCATTGGCTAAACAGAAATGAGCTTCTCACGAAGTGCTTGGTTTCTTAATAGTAAGCCTATCTGACAAGCGAATTTCAGGTGATGTGTTAGACTGAATTAAAGATAGTAGCATATGTGATACTGCAGATAAGTTTTTAAATATGCATTATGTTTTTTTAAAGGTTCAATATCAACTGTACTAAAAGAACATTACAGAAAAAATTCGCGTAAAAATATTCTTGTGATTGTTCAATCTGTAGACCATACGAAAATATTTTTCACTNACATTACAGAAAAAATTCGCGTAAAAATATTCTTGTGATTGTTCAATCTGTAGACCATACGAAAATATTTTTCACTTATTTCGAAACACGTCATTGTTTGTGACTAGTTACTTCACCAGAAAAGTAAAATAATTGCATTTATGGCCATTACAATTTATTTCTTTGTTCATAACATCACACACAAAAATGTACAGTATGTTCTTATACTGTATACTCACACATTTACAAATACGTAAGTAAGCGTTGTGTTCACTTTTTCTCGTTTTACACTTTTTTTTCCAATGGCGTTTTTTTCTTGTTACCGTATGCATATTGGCTGGCTCTATAAATGTGTCATTTTCTTGTCTATTCCTACATATACGCATATACGTATGTAAATAATATTTTCCCTGTACTTACGCATGTCTACTGTTGTGTCTGCAAATTGATTATCAGTGTAATCAGTGCCAAGAGTTTGTACCAAACAACCTCTCTGTTTATGACTCGTGTGCTCCTCAAAGTTTTAATATGAAATGTCATGTTAAGTATTACAAAAGAAAATAAAAGCGAGACTGCTTTCAAAAACTAACATTCGATTGCATTTCTATACAGTGGTTTTTGTTAGATAATGTAAGGATTGTTATAGGAGGAAATGCGACAAATGTACTGTGANTTGCATTTCTATACAGTGGTTTTTGTTAGATAATGTAAGGATTGTTATAGGAGGAAATGCGACAAATGTACTGTGATTCAATTAAAACGTAACACATATCCTGCAACACAAATTGTAGTCCTCATTTCCTACTTGATATATTATCTTATAGGCTGTTCACGGTCAGTTGAGCTCGTTTGAAAGCCCTGCCTTAGATATACTCCTCTGTCCAGTTTGTATCCTTACATCATATGCAAAATTAGCATTTCCATCGGTTTATTTACTTTATTCATGCTCCAATAAACGGTTTCTGTGAAGTCGTTAAAAACATAAATGTGTAAACAATACGCCTATGTATACTCTTATCTACATAAAACAGAGAGCAAATATTTCAAATAAATTGCGTATCCACAAATGTAAAAGTAACGCTTTGAATACGACATTAAGATATGGGACTACTTACATATTTTGCTGCCAACTTAACTGGGATTAAGTAAGCGTGTCATTTAAAATACATGCTCTTAGGGGCAGTAATTTTTTTTTGCAGGTTGATTTCAAAAGTAGTCAGTTTACTGTGAACCGTCTATACGAGTAAATTAAATTGATTGTTTGGTAAACATCATACAATTTGCAAATTTTGCACATGTATCCGTGAATGTTTTCTGAAATGCCTGTGAAATATTTTCAGCCTCAGAGTTGCACATAATCTGTCATATTCCTGTGTGTCACCGAAGTGTGTACATTAATTATATTTAAAAAACAAATAGTGGCCAAAATTATGGCGCTGCACATTAAAATAAACCTTTGAATAATGAGATATTATCAGTGTTTTAGGTAATAACTTTAGGCATTCAAGAATATAAAACGGAATTAGTTTTGGTACCCAAACTGATACATTCAATTTTCCTTAAAACTGTTTAGGGAATACTGTAAATAAGCGCTATAAACGTTAATCGTTTTCCACACATTTATTGAAGCAGATACAGAAAAACACGAAAGAGCAATTCCATATTTATATTTTTACAAACTTATATTTACATAAAATTTAATAGAGCGATGTATTTCTGTCACGGTTCTTCTTACGCCATACGTCTGTACATGTAAGTAATTGCAGCACAAGGTATTATGCAAAATAAATGCATCCATCTGGCAAAACATTTGCTCACAAATATAAGAAACAACAGTTTTCCAGGATTTCTCTTTCTTAGATTTTCTGTATTGGCGTCTACAAACCGGTTGACTTCTAATAACTTTTTTGGCTTTAATTATTCCCTACCCTCTGTTAACATCAAAATAAAACAGGAAAGATTAAATCCACTAGGGCTTTCTTTTCACCGATGATTAAGTGCGTTTACACATGCGCTAACTCCCAGATATCGTGATTATCTTCTCAGCACTAAAATATCGATGTAGTGAATTTGAAATTTTTTGTAGAAAATTATGTTTTCTTCATTGATTTTCCACGCAATGTACCATGCGAGTATTTGTATCGTAGCTGTTTCTTAAAACCTAGATCAAATATTTCGATCGGCAGCCATTTCGCAATGAGGTACGTTGTAAAACCAAGAGGCTCGAGGAATTTCGATATGTTTCCTTGACAATTTCAAGTGGCACATTTCGAAACTTAATGAGTGTGTCCCTTACTCGTCCAAAATGTGTATAATTTCTTCTTGTAGTCAGAACATAACGATGGAAGCTGCAGCACTCATTACGATGCTGCACATGTCGTCTACCTGAGCCGACACCTCGCTCGCTTAACACAACAGTTATGCGCAGTCGAAATCAGTATACAGAGGCTGAAAAGTATTTGCACACCTATGTGTGGGAAGAATGTTCTGAAATAAGTACGCAATTCGTAACAAAAATAGTTTATTCTATAGCAGAAGAAAAAAATGGACATAGTAGGCCACTAGAGGCAATTTTTCAGTGCAACGCACGTCACCAAAAAAAAAAAAAAAAAAGGAAANAACATCCATCCGTCCCCAAAAAAAAAAAAAAAAAAAGGTAAATTTTTTCTTCCGCCAAAAACGTATGAGCACAATACGAGTACCAAAAAGAAATACACAGTAATGTACAAAAATTGAGATATCAATATATGGTATTCGTTCTATTGGCATCAATAACGGCTTGAAACCGCATTGGTATTGACTGTACCAACCGTTGCGTTTATTCTGGGGATATTATTTTCCATTATTCCAAGAGAACACCTTTAAGCTGTCCTTTGCTTGATATGGCCTCTTTTCGCCCTTTAACATTCACAATATGTCATCAATTTTCAATAGGGTTGAGATCTGGTGACTGCGGTGGTGTGTTTAGTCTTCGGGACGTGTTGTTCAACAACCACTCCCTCGTTTTCAAAGCGTCGTGATTGGGGTCGTGGTCTTTTTTGAATTAAAAGGCACCTTCAAGACCTAACTTATGAACAGTGTTAGGTAAATTAAGGCGCAACACACCAATGTACATCGGAGCGTTCATAGTACCATCGATGAACGCCATATTTCCGACGCCTGTGGAGGCCATGCATCCCTAAACCATCACGTGACCTCCGCCGTGTTTCACCGTAGGTACCACATTGCGTCTTTGTAATTATGCTTTTCGTTTGCGCCACACGTACGTTTTACCATCAGAGCCAAATATATTAAACTTGCATTCATCCGAAAAGATTACGGTGTTGCAATATTCCGGATGTTTTTTTTAAGATAGGTTTTGGCAAACTCTAAGCGTCTTTGCCGATTTCTCTCGTTAATAGAATGTTTCTTTCGAGCGCATCTGCCGTGGAGGCCTGTGGAATACAATGTGTTCCTCATTGTTTGGTCACTGACCTTTTGTCAGCAAACAAATAAATGGCAAATAACAACAGTAAGGCTATTACAAAGACATTCTTAGTTTAACGTAAAAAAACAGTTAGTATTTACGAAGAAATTACAGTTTTTATAGTACGGAAGCATTTGTTGCCATGCTGCGACTTACACTTATCTGGTCTCAAACTAAGATAGAAATTGTCCTTCAAATCACGGCTGCAGAAAATGTCTCTCGAACACTACTGGCGTTAAACCCGAATGTTAAATGAAATATTTCCATAGTTCACAGATTAATTTGTGAGTATCTGTTGAATTTCAGTAATGATTTTGAATGGACTGTAGTCCGATAAATTGTTACTTTTAAAATTCAGTCTAATTCTAGCGTAAAACATTTTTCAGTTCATTTAGTAAATAACGTTGATTTAACTTAGGCAAAATTAATTTCAGAAGTACACATAAATTAATAATTTAATTCTAGTTTTGTTAAATATATTATCACATGGTTATTAGTTCAGAAATTTTTGCGTTTGCTTTTGAACCTCAGACTTCACTCGAACTAATACAAACCATTTTATGAACTTTTTAAAAAAAGGATTCTCAATAATATCAGTTTGGTTAATGAATATTTATTAACTATTTAAAAATTAAAGCTTTATTATCAGCTTGGAAATGTGGCGACCACTACCCCATTTCAGTTCTGAATTGCACTGAAATGAAACAACCTTGTTAATTACAGTCGGGAAAGTTGGAGTTTCAGTAACATCGGATCAATTGCAGTATATAGGATTAGCTGGTTCTATCACAGAGGATGGGGATGTGAGGTGTTGGTGGTGTCTCTGCCTTCTTGAATGTCATCATGGCTGCTCTCTTGGCTGTCCTTGATCTTGAAGTCACGGTAGTCAGCCATTTGAATTTGGCTTAAAAAAAGAGTCCAGAGACATGTTGCTTGATTTATAACTTTTGAAAAGTCAAATAAATATATATGAAATATATATATATATATATATATATATATGAAATTCATTGTTTTTNCATGGTCTCACCGCTCATATGATTGTACAAACATAATTTAAACCCCTCGTATCATCACATGTTCCGATAGCTGTGACAGCTGTACATATGATCTTGCTCTGCTGCCCAAAAGGTCGGTAATTTGGTGCTTCATCCCTCCGAGATGCATATATATATATATATATATATGATTTGTTCTGCCATATAAATACGCAAGTAAAGGCGAAAAGTCTTAGCCAGCACATATATTACATGGTCTACCTCATGTATGACAAGTGAGGAAACAATGCCCCCTAACAGACGTGAGAAACAAATATGGCGGTCACCAATGGCGCACTCTGACAGTCATAAACACAGATGGATGACAGCAGCACACACAGTTGCTGTATACAATAATGGCGGATTAGACGAATGCAGCGCCATTAGTAACACCTAATGCAAACCCATGACAGTCTAGCAGAAACAAAAATGGTCACTGGAAGTATGAAACAAACGGCGACAGAAAACAAAGTGATGAATGGAAACAAGATAGCGACAGGAAACAAGAATGTGGCAAAAAACAAGATAGCCAACAAGCTAAAGGTCAAGGACAAACAAGATGACCTCCACAATATAGCCAACATGACATTATCCAAGATGGCAGACATACAGAATCAGCCATCCCCTGCGCTAGAACCGGTTAAACATATACATTAATTACAGTCTTCATCAGTCTCTAATGACCTCGCTGTCGACGAGACGTTAAGTCCAACTACCGACCTACAGTCTTCATATTAAACATTTTCACACATAACATTTATTTTCAGTTCGGAAAATTTGGGGTCACTGACTACATTCAGGTCGGACTTGAACTGAAATGAAACCGCCTAATGAATTACAGTCTGTAAAGCTGGATTTTATATAAAATAAGTTAAATTTAAGTTCGTGTATTAAATATTACGTACCACTCATAAAATATATTTTGGTTTCGAAAAATTCAGTGATCATTACCCAATTTCACACCCGACTTGAATTTAAATTAACTACTTAACAAATTTCAGTCCTGTAGAAGGCCTTTTCACATATTATAGTTCAATTTTGGTTCTGGATATAGCTACGGTTCCGAATGCTTTTCAAGTGGAATTTAATCTGAGCCAAAACATACAGTACATCACGTTTTTATTCAAACACAGCCTCAGCCATTACAAAATAGCCAATTTTTCCATTGGGATACAGAAATCAATGTATGAAAGTTTTGTATTTTACAGATAAGAGAAAAACGCACCAACTCACTGCTTAAAAAATTTCCTTTCAAACGCAGTGCTTGAGAAGAAAAAAAAGCTATTTGAAGACACAAACGAAGGTCAGGACACGCGCACGGGCGGTTTTCAGCCGCATGGCCGCTGCGGTAATTCAACAGCTTGAAATGGAACTGAGCGCACGAGCGGCTGGTTTTCCGCGGCAGTTTTAAAAATACAACATGTTCTATTCTGCAGGCGGAGCGCTGGGCACGGCCGTGAGGAATGGAGCAGCTGGCATTCAATAGTTGCGCGCGCAGGAGTCAATAAACAAACTGTTTCAATGAAGTTTGGTGAGTACACAAGGACTGTTATTTCCAGAGCAATGGCTGCTGATTACGAATTATTTGATACAGAGAAGCTAATGATGGAGGCCGATAGAAGGTTGCTTATTTACAAGAAAACATTTACCTGAATACAGTGATAGAAATATGAAGAAGCAGATGTATATGAATAATAATATAAATAATTGTTATTAGGTGTTTTGAGGGTCCCCATCCCGAACAACGACATGGCCTTGGTAGGACAAAACTAGAGACTAAGGAGAAGGAGAATAAATCAGCCAGGGCGATTTTGGAAAATCGAAATCAGGATGGCCGGACCGGTATTCGAACCCAAGTCTTAGCGATTGCGAGACCAGTGGTTTACTTATTTGCCATTAAACAAAATACATTGCAATACGATTTGTCTCATATTTTTTATAAAAGAAATACACAATTTTTTTTCCCAATCGGCACTGATAAAAATTCGTGGGTATTGTAAAATGGATGATCAAGCAACCAATTACTGTCATTATTAAATTTAAAAATTATAAATTTTTTTACACAAGCTTTATTTAATCATTGTTTGTCGATATTTTACCATTTACGTATTTTTTTCGTAACTCTGATTACAATTAATTTTTCCATCTGTACTTTGAAAGCTACGTTTTTTAATCCTGTCTCGTCTGCAGACCCGTGTTTAATAAGAGATTGTTTCTCTAACAACCGGATGTGCAATACTGCATTGCAAATTCTTTCAGTCACCGTCTGAAGCTACCCCTTACACTCACTTCCCTGCAGATGCAGTTCTTGCATATTTTCACGGCGTATCCCTGCCGCTTGGCACGTGATTTCACATTTAAAAAATGCCCTTTTTTTCACGTGCTATGTTCTGCCACCTCTGTGAACTTCAGCTCATTTCGCCTCACATGGACAGCCTGCGACATCTAACGTCGCAAATCTAAGCTGTTCGTTCGGATTTGGTTTCTACCTTCTGTGTGCTCCACGAGTTTTTCCTCGTCACTTTCTGTCCAGCCCCAGAGTCATGATGGCGTGTTTCCGTCCCCTGATGGTTGTGTTTTTGGAACTTGAAGTTCACTTGATGAATATATAATTTCGTTGCTGTTGTAGCGTTGCAGTTCTGAATAGTTTTTTTTATTTATTATTCTTTTGTGGTGTGTGCTTGTTGGTGTTGTTTGGTTGTTGCACCAACATGTGATTTCGATGTCTTCTATTTTCCCTCCTTGGTGAGTAACACTCCTGTTTTATAGTTCTCCTCGTGCACCAATTCTTTTCACTCACTAATTTTTCACGTTTTCATATTGTTAATAATGCCTGGTTCTTGCATCAGCGAGGCTGCAAGTGGCTGGCTATGCTTTACTTCACGTGCCAGCCTAAAATTTGCTGTTTGCTTTGGCCTAACATTTCTGCACGTGCTGGCTAATTTTATTTTCATCATGGGAACCCTTCTGCACGTTGCTCCTTCTTTCTATGTTGGCAGCGATGTAGTCAAGTTAATTTCCTCCATCATCGGTGTTCGACAGCGAACAATGTAATCTTCTTGATCGGAATATAACTTCATTGTTACCGTGGACACGACGATCGTCATACAGCTAAGATACAACGGGACATATCTAAAAATAACGTGCTTTTTAAATCTAAAATTTTTTTAAATCATGCACACGTAACTTGGAGAGTAAAATATTGTATATTTTGTTTTCAAACTATAATCGTAAAGTACTCATTAATTGTTAAGTGTTAATATCATATCTGTAAACCGTTGGTTTGATCTTAATATACGATCTGCATTAAGTTTAAGATGATACTTTTTTAATGTAATACAAATTAGCATCATTAGTGGTTAGGGATGCATCAAAGGGGCCTCATTTTAATACTTATAAGCCACATTAATTGGAATAATATATATTTTGAAAGGTTTCAATTTTGTGTTATGCAAGACACTTTTAATTATTTTAATATTTCGTTTTAATTTTATAGATATTATTTACTGAATCATAATGTGATTTAAACATATTTATGGTCAAGTTTCATGGATTTTTTTTTTGATGACTGATCTTTAGTGTTGTATTGCGTTCTCTCTTTTGTAGTTATTTAAACTGTCATTAATTTATTTTGAAAGAAAGGAATATCATTATTTGTTCAGATGACAGTCGTTTTTTTACCTCTTTGTTTTTGAGAGATAATAAAATACATTTGCAAAAAAAAAAAAAAAGCTTTAGTAACGCACAACCACAACTCACATATTTTTATTTATAGAAAATTAAGTCTTCCTCTATGCCTATTATCCATATGTTTTTATCATACAAATAAGTCTTGTAATATATATATATTTACTTATTCTCTCTTTATAGTGCTTTGTACAGTCATCCAGTATTATAATTAATTAGTGCTTCATAATTGGCATTGCTTCATATATATCGCATCCTTTTATATTTGTTTGTGCCGGGTCATTCTTGGTAATTATTTATTTATTATGCCACTTTTTATGCTATGGTTTTGTGGCATTTTGTTTGTTGTTTATGCCAAGGACTCGGGACATTTCTGTGTTTGTTGGAAGTCGATATAATATTTTATTCGTTTATCATCTTTTGGTCGTACTTGGGCACAATACCTCACCTACAGCGGATTATACACAAAATACCATATCACTACAAAGGATATTCAGACAAAAAGGGCCGGAGTCATAGTGACCATGTACTACTGTATATTCATGTATTTCCGTATATACACACTAAATTAAAGCAACATTTAGGAAGATGTACGTAATTTCCTGTAAGTAATCTGTATTACTCGTGACTTGAGCATGACATTCCGTGAATGCAGTATGACAAGTTGAAAAAAAATATTTACTATTTGGATCTTACTTGGTGTGTTTTACCAGTAGTGGCAATAACGTTATCATGTGAATATCACATTTTACCAACCCGAAAAAACTTCTTCGACAGTAAATAAAATAACTCCATTCGTCCAGTGTATTACATCATTTTCTAGATTCAGCAAAACATTCCCGTATTGACTAACCGTAATATTTTGCATAGTATCCCATTTTGAATGAACATGATATTTTTTAATAATGATATCAGCAAACTCCAACACTCTCTGTTGCTTCAGAATAACGCATTATAGAGGGTTAGATGAATAATGTTTTATGATCGGCAACGTCACTGAAATTATGACATCTTTAAATTTTCGCGGAAACGTTACAGACTGTAACAAAATAGTCCAAGTATCTTCATATAGAATGAATAAAGTTATTCGATAAATGAATGAAGTTATTCTATGAAGTTATTCGATAAATAAAATCACTTAAATAACAGAACAATTTCTTTTCTTGTGGCAACGGTATATATTGTAACGAAACATTCAAAATATCTTCGTGTTGAGTTTGGCGAAAAATGTTCTTTGATAAATAGCAGCACTGAGATAACAGAACAATTTCTGTTTTCGTGGAAACGGTAAATATTGTAACTGAACATTCAAAATACCCTTACATTTGGTAAGCCGAAAAAAGTTACTGAATCAGTAACACACTGAAAACAACAAAACACTATTTGTTTTTGCGGAAACGGTACAGATTGTAACGAAATATTCTAAATACCATTATATCTGGTCCATCAAAAAAAGTTACCACATAAGTAACACACTGAAAATAACAAAATATTTTAGGTTTTTACGGAAACGGTAAACATTGTAACGAAATGTTGAAAATAATTTTTCATTAGTTCTGCCTATTAACGTTATTTAATAAGTAACGTTATTGAAATAACAGAAATATATCCGTTTTCATAGCAACNATTAGTTCTGCCTATTAACGTTATTTAATAAGTAACGTTATTGAAATAACAGAAATATATCCGTTTTCATAGCAACTTTATAAACTGTACCGCGTATTAATGAGTATTTTTCAATGTGTTACTGCAACAAATAACGTTATTGACTCAGGTTTGATAACCGATATCAGGAGGATGACGTAACGGACGAAAAGGCGTTACTACCGCGCACATTTCATTAAGTTAACCACCCCTGGACAAAGCACGGGAGTGTACACAAATTCCGAGTTGACGGACATGGCCCTGGTGTATGGTGAGCTTCAAGGAGCTGCACATCATGATGGATATCCTATACGTCAGCCTCGCCGCCATACCTCGGGTAATATAACGCCGCGACTATGGTAAGCAGACACGTCTCTGCGACCTTGAGAATCTGCTCAGCCTAGAACACTTCTAAATCCTCTCTACGAAGAGGTGGCACGGGAAGTGTAGAGGGAAAATGCCTATTGCGTTGTCCCTTCCGCCAATCACTTTTTTATTACAAAACATAGCAACTTACGCAAGTATTATTTAATGTACTAATGATCTGAGCGTTTATTTTTCAGAACATGGCTCATTGTGCATCACTAAAACAGTAATTAATTCTTTATCATTTTACATTTTTCTTTGGTGTCTGAAAGTGAGAACAAAGGAATTATTGTACCTATCGCCTGAACTTATAGCATTGAAATTTATATGGGTAAACCATCACACTCTGCCTCGGAATCTCTGAAAAAAGGCCTACCTTAGTGCCTTGAGCGAGAATTGTTTTAATTGTTTTCGAGATATAATGTATTAGGTTTATTTATTATTTGGTGCAATCTTCCAAATCGGTGTACCAACAACAATATCCATCACAAAATTTAATGTTTACATAATGCTCTGCCAGCATACAAACTTTGGTTTAAATCGGTTGATGTTTCCCGAAATATGACATATTACCTTATATATTTAAATGGCTGCTATTTTGAAAGTCAGTGCTTGGTGTGGTCGAAAACTATAAAAGTCGGGCGTCCTTTATGAGTACAATATGTTTAATGATATTGGTTAAATTCGGCTGAGATGTTTAAGAATTGAAAATAGAAAATATGGCGATGGTGGGGGAGGGGGGGGCACTCGCGCACGGAAACACACACACACACAGAAAACAGATACACAGTCACGCAGACAGTAAAGTGATCTCATAAACCTTTATTTCCTTCGGATAGCAAGCTGATAAATATGAGGTAGCTTTATTTTCGACTTCTGCGCATATCCCCAACATTGGCTCACCCATCGCCAGTCAACTGTCAAAAATCACGTGGCAAACAGTGATGAAAGTGATTTTCTTAAGTTTTGTTTTTAAACAAAAAATGTCTTTTCGTATGAATAAAGTATTTTAACAAACTTGAGAATATTCTAACTGTATTAAAACTAGGTCAGAAGAAGTGTAACAGAGTATGAAAGCCCTTAATTACGTGAACAGTGGTCTGACCTAAAAAAAAAAAAGTTTCTTTTGATACTGATACTTGCATAAGAGTAGTTCGAGAATGGTTACTGCGCAACAAGCATGCGCACTGTATGTTCCATATTTCTTACGTGCACCAATCTACAGGACTTTATACGTGATTAAGATAGAACCGTATTAACTGATCTGGGTGTTGTCGTATTCTATGGTCCTTGCTGGGGGCCGTGGCTCGGTTACGCAGCTTCTAGAGCTCCCAACAATGCGAACCGGGATCTATGGCCAGCAGGGTCACTCCCGGATTTTCGCGTGTAGGAATCGTGCCGAGCGAAGCCGCTGGTCGGCGGGCCTCTCTCGGGGATCTCCCGCTTCCCCCATACTTGCATTCTGGCGTTGCTCCATATCCACTTCGCCTCACCCCCAACGGCTCTCGAGACCTGGTTATTAAAAGCAGCCCAAACATCTTGTTCGTTATTTAGCTTAGGATACAGTTGACTCGAGATGAACGTGACGTCGTCAGCGGGCGATCCTACGTAGAGAAACGTTGCCGTGAGTGGCGGGTGTCGCTACCTGTCTGCCTGCTGGTCCTGGTTGCGGCTGGCTGCTGCAGCGCTGTCCGCTACAGCGATGTTGTCGATGCACTGCCCCATCGTTGCCGGCTCCCTCCTACTTTTATTGCGCAGTCAGACGGCCTGCACTCGCGTGACGGCCTTGGCAGGGCGCGGACAACACGCTCCTCGGCTACTAATGTCGGTTATTTGTCGCCAGTCCTCGGTGCGTGCGTCTCCTCTGCTCTTCTCGACGGCGACTCCTCGCGCACTGCCCGCGGCCGTCGTCGCGCCACGGTTCACGGACCTCGTCGCCATGGATACGGGTTTGTTGACGTCCTTAGACTGCCGCACGGAAAGAACAAACTGCGCCCTTGGAGCTGGTCACGCGCCATTGATTCTGGCCCACCGATCTGATAAGGCAGGGGCGTTAGCATTTTCTATACCGTAGTTAATAACCACTGCCTACAGGTATCTCCCACGTTACTGGAGGTCGGGATTTGCGTTTTGCATTTTAATTTCTGTAATCAGAGAGCCAAATAAGTGAGTTGATTGGTTTGCGTCGGGAGTTTAACATCCAGGTCTTGAGAATGACGTGAGGTGAAGTTGGAACGGCGTCGGAACGTTCCCTGAGAAAACCCGGTGGGCGAACGACGACGTCAGCCACGTTTACCACACGCAAAAATCAGGAAGACTTCTCCGGGAATCGAACCCGGTTCGCCTTGGCGCGACAGCAGACGATCGTGAAGGAACTTCAGTGCTCGGGGAAGACGGTCGTCGCCTGGTTGGGTTTCTGCCGCCAGGTGTGCATAGACTGAATGCCGACGTACAGGAAACGCATCGGAGGGCCGGGTAAAGTGGTCGAGATCGATGATTCGAAATTAGACAAGCGCAAGCACCACAAAGANAACGCATCGGAGGGCCGGGTAAAGTGGTCGAGATCGATGATTCGAAATTAGACAAGCGCAAGCACCACAAAGATCATAAAGTTCATGGTCAGTGGGTTTTCGGGGGCATGCAGCAGTACGACCCGACTAAATTCTTCCTGGTGCCCGTGAAGAAGAGGAACGCTGTAGGCGAGTAGTCTGACTACTACACCACCGCGGCCCCTAGCAAAACAAGTGGTTCGTTACCAAATTGAAATGACGTCGACGAGTACCAAGCCTGGCTTCATTCGGGTGTACTCTACGTGTTCAAAAATGGCCTTATTTTACAAAACACTAAATATTTTGGGCACAAATGAAGTTAAATTACCATTAATTTAGTTTTCGCTTGATTTATATTATTTGCTTATTCACATCTCACTTTTAAGGAACGTCTCATTCATCAAATTTTACGATATAACTGGAACGTTTTCCATTATATCCTGCAAGTAATAACAAAACACAGTGGTGGAGTTTAGGCCCAGGTTGTTTGACGGCCACTCTGACTAAAACATCGATGGCTGGTAAAAATTTCCCAATAGGTATTAACTGTTGATGCGAATGAACTATTTTAAAACTTACAAAAATTCTATTTAATAATTTTTTCACAGTTTTGTTGCTATGAAAATATGATTAACTTCATAGATTATTCAAAGGGAAGAATATAAAATAATGCTGGAAATCTTTCCTAATTTCAGCTTTTACACAACGAAAATAATCAATCTTTTATTTAATTTTTTATTTGTGTATTAAATTTGAGTTTTATAAATTAGCATTTTTCATGTATAATTGTAAATTACAGTTTATTAACAATTATCTCATAATGTTTTTCCCAATAAAATTTACATAAAAAACTTATAATGACGAGCACATAAATTGACTCTGAACATAATCTCGTATTTTAACGTATTTTTAAGATAAAAACTACAGTTACTTATTTGTTTATTCGGTATTTTCTGCAAGCAGCAACATTCAGTTTTCAATGAAATTACATTTTTATCGACCCCGCTACACCCTTTGTGGCATCATATATAAAAACCGAGCCTTAATGTACGTTTTTCAAAATAATACCCCCTCAGAAATATTTCGAATTTCTAGTGCAGGGTTCCAAAAATGATTTTAATTGGTTTTGCAGGAAATTTACTTGAGACCTCCGACTATGGGCTGTTCACGTTAAAGTGAGCACTTTCGAGGCCCTAGTTACTTTTTTCCTATCAACCATTTTTTATTATTCCACCACTTTTTATAATAAATATTAGCATTTAAGTAATTAACGCAGTGTATGTATTTCACCAGACTCGAAAGTTAACGTATAAGGCTACAATAAAATATACGCATTTATTGACTATTATTCCAAATGAGATAGCTCCAAAAGTGCTCACTTTACCGTGAACAGTATATTGCAAAGAACATGAGAACTGCTCAGGATCCGTGAGGCGATATAAATATTTGGCCCCTAGTAATTCTTTCTCACCAGATGTTTACACAGTATTTCGCGAACGAAAAGTGAAGTATATAGAAGCAGTGGTTGCGTATATGGGCCCCAATACTGTCAATTCTGTGTTGAGAAACTCCTGTAAATTCCCAACATACTTAAGGAATATTTTACAAGATTTCCGAGCAAACGCCATACAATAATATGGGCCAATTCCTGAAATAACGGGCTCCTTACAACATAACACGGCATTAAACACGTCACAAATACGAGGGAGAAAATCGCAGCTGCTAGGACATTCTCCTCTATGGTGATGGCGACGTAAATGGGTCCTCCATGCCAGTTTTGGACACGCTGAAGTGAGTAACACTTGATCGCTATTATTTGGGTTGGAAGGGGTGCATACAAGAAACTGAATAAAAAATTTGATATTAAATTTATTTTTAGTTTTTTGCCATTGTAATTTATCTTTTAATAATTTTTACTCCTTCCCTGTAAATTATTTCCTCTTTCCTGTATCACTAAATAGCTCAGTGAAATATAACAGGAAAAAGGGTGTCATTTAACAACTGAGTCACCAAAATTTAACTTGTAGCCATGTTTTTAAAACATTTTCATTCAGTTTTGAGTACGGT